>OY747712.1:16343234-16518234 GCA_963556495.2 Valencia hispanica | reverse complement strand
TGGAAATTGTGAGATCTCGCAATAATAGCTAGTAATAAATGCTGAAAAAAAGTCAGGATTAGTTTTTCTTTGTCCAATGTGTCCTGTTGCTTTTCTCTCGTATCTGAATAACATTTGTTGACCCACGCACCTACTATTTCTATTTCCTACTATTTCTATACATAATTTGATTGATATTACATAATTGTTTCAATGTTGATACGCAATTTCATTAATATAACTCTCAGCTTAAACCAGTTCCCTCTATATTTTATATTGATGTGCTAATAATAATTCAATCAAATGACACCACAATAAGTCTCTTGTTACCATTTGTTTAGTTTTTTGTGAGAGATGTGCAGTCTCAAATCAGATGTGCTCCAGAGCCCCTAAAGGCTTCTTTACATCTTGTTACAAATGTCTGCTTTAGCTGATAAAGATAGATGTGCCGCCGTCCCCTGATCGATAGTGGACCACCAGAGAGTTGTGCCCTTTCATCTCCAGACCATATTGTCACCATTAGCTGGATGAGGAGCCTGGCTTTGGCTTCAAAACAACACCACCAACAAAAGAACAGTGAAATCAGTCACTGAAAACAAGAGCAAAATGTAGAAGTATAAATTATCTATTAAAAGTTGTGGTTTTATATTGCAACAAATATCTTCTCTGGCAATCATTATGTATGTGCTGCCAGCAGGGAGAGAGAATAGTACTCTGTATCATATCAAGTGCAGCTCTCTTTTCAGACAAGCCATGGGGAGGCTAGACAGAGAAGCAGTCTTACTCAGCTTGACTACTAATGAATGTGTGGAGCCCTCTGCCATTATCTGTAAAACTAGATCTTGCTCATGCTGTCCTCCAAAAAACGAACACGATACTTTCCTCTGCAGGAATGATAAATCTCACATACGTAACAAAAAGACAGCAGGAATAAACCTAAACGTTTAAAGGGAACTTGCAAAAATAAGGCCAATATATAAACTAATATTCATAGTATGCAATAAGTAAGATTTTCCCTGAAGTATGCAATACTGTACATGCAAATTGATAGAATGCTGAAAATTTGCAGGTAGAATAATCTGTTTGTGTCTACTGAGATTGCAGGTACTCCATCAAATGTAGTATGCTTATTTTGCATACTCCTGTTGTCAAACATACAATACAGTGTCCTATAATAGCCTACACATTCAAGGGCAAAACCTTATTACTGGCATCTCAAGCAACCACAGATGCAGCAATTTGGGATTCTTTTCAGTTAAACATGTCACTAGATGACTACACTCCTAATTACAATTGTTCATTTAAGAAAAGCAGCCTAAAGACTGCAGAGTTACCCAAATGTGATCAAAAGAATCACTCCTTAACAAGTCTTTTTTAGTTTCTGTTTGATTCATTAGAATAAAATTTACAGCAGCGCTGCATTTTCACTTGTGTTTCAAACTTACTCAGAAGAAAGCAGGTATGTAAAACATGTCTGTTGTTTTGAAATATAAATTAAATGTAGAGTCATACTGAATATCAGTGGCCATTTGAGACAAACATACTTTCTCTGGGAAAGAAAACCTGAATTCATAGTTAATGTTAGCAATTTAAAGTCAAAAGTCAAAGTCAGCTTAATTGTCATCAGTATAACCTAAATTACTATCCTCTTGGACTCATGGTACAACAACATAAGTAACAATACAAAGAATAAAAATATACTGTAAACATGTGAACAACTGGACAGTGGTATACTACACAATTGCTTCATCAATAACTTTATCCAAAAAAGAACCAAAGCTGATCACATGAGCCAGAAGTTATTTCTATGGAAAAGAAAAATGAGAAAGGTAAACATGGTAACAATACAGTGCCATAAGAAACTCTCGCAGATTTGATTTGGAAGGACTCCAAATCGTTTACTCAGGCTGAGAGCTAATATGGTCTTTTTTTTGTGTGTTTTTCTCCTCCCTGTGGTCCTGAAGCGAACTCCTTGTCTTCTCCAACAGAACCCTTGCAACCACTACTTTCAAAAGGCAGGCGCTCCCCTCTCATGTCCAATCATCTGTATGGAGTCCTTTCTAATGGAACATGCTTGTTCTCCAAGGCGCTCCTCTGGACGTTCTCCTGGAAATTGCATACTTACCTGTTCCACCACTCTGGTCACCTGCCTAACCATCCTCCAACGAATCAGTCACCCTTCAACTCTATCCTGGAAAGAAAAGAGAACACAAAAACATCATCAAACTCAGCCCAGCGGGGAGACTTGTCTCCTCCAGGATGCCCAACCTCCAGCAATAGTATTCCTCCCTCTCACAATCTATCATCATCACTTCATTCTCATCTTACCAGTCATCTAATCACTTCACCTCTCCCCCTAGTTACTGTCCTAGATCCTTAATGCAAATATCTTTGCACATTCTGACCCCGTAAAGATAAACCTTTTAAAACTTTAATCGCTGCTGTGCTTGGAACATCACAGCTTCATATTACAGTTGTTGGAAGACCAGCAAGCCACCATCGCCCAAGCCATAAATAATTTAAGCCATTAACTATTCCAATTAACAAGTGCGAAAAGAACTAACCCACCCTCTCTTCCTCCAGTCAGTTCCAGTAAGCCACCTGCGCTCCTCTTCTGGAATGCCTCCTCCCCACCTCCCAAGCACATTTCGGGGGAACTCAGTAAGACTCAGGGATTCCTGCTCCAGTGAACCCTGGTTTTCCATTGATTGTCTCACTCTGAGAAAAAACTACAGGAACACTTTCTATTTGAGCACATTTTAGGAAAAGAAAAAAGAGAATAAAATTCCTTTTACAAAATTATAATTTGTATTATTCACAAATAACTGACAATTATGACTCCTAAGCATATCAAGATGCTTTTCTATCAATTTTTCTGACACTATGATAATAACTTTACAAGTTTTATGCTCAATTTTTCAACAGTTATTCAACTGCATCAGCTTTGTATTGACATAGACCACATTTGAGCAAAACTGACATATTGTGAGGTTTTTAATATTTTTCAACCAGACGGTTTTTGTTTCTTTGTCGTCCTGCTATAATTTTTCAAATGAAAGTGCCAAGAGGGTTATTAATTTTTTGTATTTGTTCACGGACATTGCACACTAATCAACAAAAGAGAGAAAATTTGCCTCAGTTAAACTAATATTCACTAATTTTCATCAGCTCCCCATTTCATAGCGGCTCTCTACCTACAAAAGAAGACTATTGTTTTGCATATTAATGCAATAGGAGTCGGATATTAATTTCGGTGAACAGGAATTCCTGTTGCCTGAAATAAATGCAGAGTTTGACTCAAAGGCATGCCAAGGAGCCAACAGTTTGTAATTAAACTAGCACATTAATTTACTAAATTTATTTTTATTTGCTCCCTGAGGGGAATATCTTGGCATTTGTTATGTACTATTTCAGGTCCAAGTGTTTCCACTTCTAATTTTGACGGTTCCGAATATGGCTGTGTTTTCCAGAGAGGCGCTTCTGATTTTAAATGTTTTAATATGTGTGGGGGGAAAAAACAGCACTCTCTTTACAGAAGCTAATCTAAAAATCATAATACAACTAAGTTTTTAATATATTAATTGATATAGATTCAAAGCTAATTTAAGAACAACCTAGTTCTAAATATTCATGTTTAAATTAAATCTAACAGAAAAGTTAAAATAAAATGCGTGGAACAGAAATTAACAGAATGAATGTTGCTTTGCAAAATGGATCAACTCTAACATATAACACCTGACATATTGACACCTGTCAATTATTATTGCTTTTAATAAAACAAACTTTCAGTTGAATACAGATACCTACACTGCACAAAATTATAATGAGAATAATGAAAGAAGACTGTTAAAAAAAAAGATGCCCGCAGGAAGAAAACAGAAGATGGTTCTGAAGATATTTAGCTTTTTGAGGAAGGAGCAATAAGTTTCTTTTTGGCTTGCCCTGTTAACAATGTAAGCAAATGCATGCCATATTTTACTTCTGCTTTGTCAACAATCTCTGGACAGCTGGCAAAAGCATTTGTGTTTGCTGCTATGATCTGTGTTCTTTCACCATAAAAGCTGTAACGTGTATTTTATATAAGAGGGGGACAAATACAGAATGCCTTGCATGCATACAGGGATTGGAGTTCTGCAGATACATAAATCCATAGTAAGTCACTGGGAATATGGTTCTTATTAAAACACTGCAATGCCAAGAGCACTAGTGCTAATAAATGTAGGAATAAGGGAATGTGTCATTTATACTGAGGACACAGGGGAATGTCTTTTTACCTTGCAAAACAACTAGATTCTCATGAGATTTGTGATTTGCTGATCTTAAGAGAATCCATTTTGCAGGCACCAGGCTGTTTGTGGCCACAATAGATATCTTAGACTGTTCTGCCTCCCCTCCTGCTAGGTTCAGATTATTTTTAAGGGTACTAACAAATATTAACTGTAGATCCTGTTTACTGAACAGGATCTACAGTAGTAATTAGGATATACTGTATTATAAATTACTGAGTCCAAGCATATAGCCTCTTCTGCCTCAACTCCAACCATGGACCTAAAAAGAGTTGAATTTAAAAATGAAGAACTTGATGAGGAAACGTCTGTTCTTTTATCTGAATTGTCAAATGGGATTCCATCCGTGACGACACGCTCAATGTGCGATAAATCAACCTCTACAACTCTGGACAAAAATCCGACATTGGCTTTTACAGAAGACTTTCCTCTTTTAAGCGAGACTCCGATTTCCTTCCTGGATCAAGAGAATCAAATGGAGGAAATTGAGAACTGGATACCTACCGCAGTCAACAGTGCTATTAAAACTGCTCTAAGCCATTTTATGGGTTATGCCTGCATATCTTTACTGCGGAAACAATGTAACTCTTGCAAAATGGGAGGCAGTCAGCAGGAGCACCAGTGTTTAGGTGTAGATGCTATAAAGCAAAATATGTTTTATTCCCAGCAAAATTTGTTACAAACAGGTCCTACCCTCTTTTAGTAGCTTACCCTGGTTGCTTTAAGCTGGAAATAAGAAATCTATCAAACTACTAAAGTTGTAGATGAAAAACAGTCCACCAATCGGCGCTCGACTTGCCCCTGCTCTGCTTTGTATTCGTTGTATTTATCACGCCCCTCATGCCGAACATGTCCAGACAAGTCTACAGGCCCCGCCCCGTACGCTAGGTTCCTATATAAACCTCCTGGTCTTCGGCATTACATCCAGGACTTCCAGGCCGCCGTAATCTTCGCTCCGAGACGATGGATATGGGAGGATTCGTCAAGCAGACCACTCTACCGTCATACTGGGGGATCGGCCAGCCGTATGAGCCGATGAGCACTCCGCCATCGCCTGTGGGGTTCGGCTACGCTAACCCGTATCATCCACCGTCAATTTCATCGCTCTCGCCATGCTACTCTCCACCATCCCCTGTGTTCTCTCTTTCGGAGATTCTGCCTGCAGATGCCCAGCCCGACGCTTGGGTCGAGGGATCATACAACCCTGAAGCTGGGGGAGCGGGTCACCCTTATTTCAACTATTATCGGCCGCCTACAACGAAACATCGCCGTGTAAGACCCCCTCTATCTACTTTAACCCCGGTGCCTATGCCCGATCTCGAGGGAGAGTGTGATGGACCTTCAGCGCCCAGCGATGGTGGGACCCCCGATGCGCCGGAATGCGCGACACCGGAACACGGGTGTGCGTCTCAGGATGAGGGGGGTGATTCTCCGACTCTGACTGAGGTTGACAAATGGGACCTGGTGGACGGTTTGATGTCATCCAGGTTCATCAAGGCTGTAAAGACTGCTGTTCTGCATCTATTTCACATGACCAGTGCTGCTTATCAGAAAGATAACTGTTATGGATGTCAAATTAGCCATCCCAGTCAGTTGCAGCATCAATGCCTAGAGCTAATGGATGAGGATTATTACCAACTCCACTTTCAATCAGTCATGCGACAACTTCTTACCCCGCGATTCATTCCAGCTATTCAAATTCTGCTGGTAAATCGGAGCATACATGATGATGATGATCTGAAGGTGAAAACAGTAGCTGAAACCGTTCTACATGAGCTGAGGAGTATGCAGGGGTTCTACAACGCGATTCAAGCTGTGTATGGTGATAGGGATGATGAAGCCATCCTGGAAGAACTCAGGACTGTCTCCCGATGCTATGGCTATGAAATCTGATGTGTACTAATGTTGGTTATATCTCCTCTGATATAAATGCTCTAGTTTAATCCTGACGTGTTTTGTTTTTTATTCATTTGTTTTTATAATTGTGTAATGCTATGGTTTTAAACTTGTAATAAAAAAAACTTTGATCCAATCATATGGTTCATCTATCTGATTAATACAAGGGTTAAATTACACTAGCCGTTCTCCTGTACAGAACAGAGGGTGTTGACCAATGCATACTATGACCCCGCCCATCCGGGGAGCTATGGGGGTGTTGACAGATTGAGAAGGGGTTTAAAGGACAGAGAAGGACGTGTGATCGGTGTCGAAAAAGTAAAAGACTTTCTTTCAGGCGAGGACACCTACACGTTGCATAAACCTGCACGAGTAAAGTTTCCCCGGAATCGTGTTTTTGTAACCAAACCCTTGAAGCAATTCCAGGCCGACTTATGTGACATGCAAGCCTTGGCGACACATAACGACGGATTCAACTATTTACTAACAGTGATTGATGTCTTTTCAAAAAAGGCGTATGTGCGTGCTTTAAAGAGAAAGACGGGGTGTGAGGTCGTTAAGGGGTTTGAATCAGTTTTTCAAGAGAGTCAAATTCCACAAAAATTACAGACGGATGCTGGTAAAGAGTTTTATAATAAACAATTTAAGTTAATGATGAAGAAATATGGTATTACCCACTTTAGTACAGCCAGTGATCTAAAGGCATCTGTTGTTGAGCGCTTCAATCGCACTCTGAAGGGTAGAATGTGGAGATATTTCACCGCTAATGGCACCTTCCGGTACATCGACGTCCTTCAAAAGCTAGTGGAGAGTTACAACCACAGCTTCCACTCAAGCATTAAGATGACACCTATGCAAGTGACGTCAGAGAATACTCCTCAAGTCATGAAAAACCTCTATTGCATCACCCCATCGATAGACTCTGGTAAAATAAAGACAAAGTTTAAGAAAGGGGATCTGGTCAGAATATCAAAGCTACGTGGGGTATTTGATAAGAAATATGAGAACAGCTTCACAGATGAAATATTTACGGTTGACCGTTGCATACTCCGCTACCCCCCAGTGTACGAGTTAGTTGATTATGATCAGGATCGAATACACGGATCGTTTTATGAGGCCGAATTGCAGAAAGTAAAAATTAATGGTGAGCGGGTGTATAACGTGGACAAGATTTTAAAGCGGCGGAGAGTCAACGGGGAGGACCAAGTCTTTGTGAGGTGGAGAAATTGGCCCGAAAAATTCAACAGTTGGGTCAGAGCCTCAGATGTTAAAAGTGTCAAATAATATCGCCCACAAAACCGTGTAACACATCGTCGATTCACTATAAAGCGTGGGTTCTACAGACTATGATTAATTAGTAAACCTTACCCTCCAAAGCCTTTAGATGACTTTTTTTGCTCCATCAAATTCACAATGTCTGATGAGGGGTTCTATGTAACTCTACCTTCCAACGCCAGCGGAGAGGTATTTAAAGATAACACGAGCTCAAATTATACTACAGACCTTCCAAAGGCTATTGAGCTAAGTGGAGACTGGGTAGTGGGACTGTGTGAAATTGTCTACCCTCATACATGGTATAACCTGTCGGATCAGCATTCGTACATTGATTTAAAGAAGGTTGTTTATGAGGTGGGAGACAAATCTAAAGATGAGAGGAATACACCCCGTATAGAATACGCCAGGTCCAAGTTTTCCGGAGGGGGATATTTTGAGAGACCTCAAGACCTCTCAGATGCTCTAGTCCCAGCCGTGAAGAAATATGACAGGAGCATCGATCTAACCTACAATAATGTCTCGAAAAAGTTTGACTTCAAGGGGGATGGAAGATACAAAATTCGAGCTAGCAACCCTCTCTCCATCATGCTCGGTTTGAACGCTGACGAATGGTGGACCATCTCCAACAGACCTGCGCCCCACCCAGCGGATCTCGGCACTGGTGTATATAACCTGTTTGTCTACACAGACATAATCCATTTCCAAACTGTTGGTGACAGTCACTCACCTCTGCTCGGTGTCGTAAACATAAATGGTAAATTCGGTGACGTGATTGGTGTGAGGTATAACACAGTGCATTACCTCCCCGTTTCAAAAAGCTATATTAAGACAATCTGCATACAGGTAAAAACAGATCGTAACGAGTGTGTGAACTTTGTATACGGGAAGACGATCGTGAAGCTGCACTTTAAACCGGTTTTGACACCTGCGGTAAAATGGCATATTTAACACACAGACCAGAACCAACGCGGTTTGTACAATATTATGTGAACCAGACGGGTGGAGAGCTACCCGGGTTTTCAGGACAGCCTGTCATGTATGGTCGTGGATTTGGATCTGTGTTTGCCCGCCTCTTCCGATTTATATCCCCATTTGTTAAGAAAGGAGTGTCTATTGCTAAACCGCACCTTAAAGCTGCGGCATCGAATATAGCTTTGGACGTCTTTGGGAGGGCGGTCAATAAAATCAAGAGCAAGATCGGTCAGAATTCTGACGCTCAGGAAGGTTCAGGAATAATGATCTTATCAAGACGAGGTCGAAAGAGACCCCCTGGAGAGCGTGTTTGGATGACTAGAAAACAAGCCAAGACAAAGACAAAGAAACCACTCAGGGTGAGCAGGCAGAGGGGAAGGAAGTCCGGCAGAGGCTCTGACATATTTTAACCGAATAGGAATATGGCTCTACTACATGTCAAATCGGGAGAGTGTACGCTCGGTGAGCTTGACTTATTTTCAGCGCCTATGACTCAACTATCGGTAGAGGATAAGCTGTACACTGAGATTTCACCCCTTTCAGCCATCACCGATGGAGGACCGATAGAATTTTTTATCCCTGGTGGGGGCGAGTCGTATACCGATTTAAATGACATGTTGATCCATCTCAGAGTTAAAATTAGCAATGCTAACGGTTCGCCCATGGCTCGTGACGCTAAGGTCGGCTTAATTAACTACCCTCTGAACACAATTTTTTCCCAATGTGATGTAACCCTTGGAGACCGTTTAATATCGCAGTCCAGCGCTACGCATCCTTATAGAGCTATGATCGAAACATTGCTTAATTATTCAGATCAAACCCTTAAAAGCCAGTTCAGTGCAGGGCTTTTTTATAAAGATACAGCCGATGAAATGGATTCTACAGAGACTATTGATGGACCGAATGAAGGATTAAACCAACGTGCCTCCTTTACAGCCCAATCTCGAGAGGTGCACCTGCTAGGACCGCTTCATGCTGACATATTATTCTGTGAAAGACTACTTTTGAACTCTGTTGACATAAGAATTAAGCTAACACGAGCAAGCGATGCGTTCTGTCTTATGGGGGCTGCAGATTCTACTTTCAAACTATGGATTTTAGGTGCAGCTCTCTTTGTCAAAAAGGTGACTGTATCTCCCGCCGTACGGCTCGGTCATGAGACCGCATTAATGAAAGGAAATGCTTTGTACCCGGTATCGCGTGTGAATGTAAAAACATACTCTATACCTGAACATTCAAGAATATGCACTCAGGAGAACCTGTTCTTGGGTATGACACCTAAATATGTGGTTATTTCGATGGTTAATCACCAGGCCTTCACAGGAGCGCGCAATTTGAATCCGTTTTCATTCAACCATTATAATATGGAGTATCTAGCTCTGTCCCGTGATGGTAGACAGATTCCTGCTAAGGCCTTCCAACCCAACTTCGATCAGGGTAATTCTGTACGAGAATATTACAACCTGTTTACATCCACAGGGAGGCATTTAAAGGATCTCCCCCTAAGCATAACTAGGGAGGACTTTAACACGGGTTACGCATTATTTGCTTTTAATCTCGACCCATGTGCTGAATCTGAAGCACTATCACCAGTACGCAGTGGTAACATTAGGCTAGAAATGAGATTCAGAACACCGTTACCGCACACAACAACGCTGATTGTATACGCGTGCTACGACTCCATCCTGGAAATAGACTCTAAAAGAAGAGTTTTGGTGGATTATTATTAACCACTTGGAAACATGAATAATCACGAACTCGATGCAATACTCAGTCATCTGCTTGGGAAGCTTTTCTGCGGTGTATGGGCCAGCGACCAACTGGAGCTGCTACCACTAACATTCCCCAGACCGGCTTATTTTATCGTCAATACACACCCTTCTAACATGCCTGGGGAACACTGGCTAGCCCTCACTCTGGAAGAGGGTGGTAAAGCAACGTTTTTTGACTCTTACGGGTACTCACCAGAATTTGTCTATTACCCTTCATCCATTTTGGATTTTTTGAAAGATCGTTCGTCTGTGATAATGTACCATAACCAACAATTTCAGAGCGTTCAATCTTCTGTTTGTGGGCATCACTGTATTTTTTATTTATGCCATAGAGCCTGTGGTCTCTCCATGCAACAAGTTTTATCAAAGTATTGTCAAATTCCTGAATCAAATGATGAGCTTGTATCTAACTTTGTCAAAAAGTATGTGAAATGTGCTATGAAGCGAAACACAACGTTTTTCACGCATAGAACCTGTTCTCTAGATGTGTTTAAAGATTGTTACGGGTTTTGATATGTATGAGAATATGCATCAAATGTATTAGACTTATGATGTTTAACATGGAAGGAAATAAACCTGTACGCATGAAATTATGTGAACGCATATCGTTTATTATGAAAAGAAACAACGCTTATTCAGTAGTAATGCAGCTAGGGGGAGAATGTGAGCCAGCTGGGGGCTCGGGTTGCCTTACGAAGAGACTTTTTACTGAAATGATCTTCCGCTCTGGTCCAGAGGGGTGATAAGGTAACACTCTTACGCTTTCTGCGTGGTACCTGCGCATTCTGAGGCCAAACTGGTGACATCATGAACGACCTCCTTCTTTCCCGCCGTTTTGTAGCAGTTGGAGCCTTTAAAGACGGCCAAACTGGTGACATCAATACGCGCTTTTTATTTTTTGATTTCCTGCCTGCTCTCTCATCCACGACACTCTCAACGGCAGGTGTAGAAGAGGTCTCTAAGGAGTCTAGACCGTCTAAACCTCGGCTATACCCACTAACGATCTGGTTGTCCTTCGGGGGGTCATCATTCGCACGGTCTCTCTGCAGCGATAGGGTGACACGCGGCTCTTCGTTCTCTCCTTGCTTAAGGAGGGTTAGGTATTTCTGAAGTAATGCGTGGTAGCGTTTAATTTTCTCGTACGATGCACTGTTTGGGTCATCCAATATTGCCTGCATGTCCTCATCAGTGTCATCCTGAGCCTTCTGTCGTATGGTTCCGGAGTTATCCCGTTGCTTCAGACGATTTAATTGATGCGGTGAGACTAGAAACATTTTCTGTGATGCTCTCAGTGTCATAATACACTTCTACCGGCGGAATATTCCAGCCACCAATTCTCCGAGAAACGGTATTACAGCTGCAATCAGCGGGAGAATTCCTCCTGTCTGGGTTTTCAATGTCTGTCGTTTGCGCTTTAACCCCACCTTCCGATCAGCCAACAGCCTGAGGATTTTTTTCAGCTTCTTAAGTCTGTTGTATTGTGTTGTGGACAGCTTGATGTTCCCTTTCAGCACATTTAAAGCAATCTCGCACAAGGTTTGTAGAAAGTCGGGAGAACAATGAGTTAGGATATCTTTACGTTTCTGGGGTGTGGAATGAAAAAGAGCCCCTAGTAACGGTGCATTTCTTTTTATGCGTGCCGACATGTTGGTCACTTGTTCTTAGCTATGTAAACAGCCGGCCACTGTCCAGGAAGTAAACCTGTCCTGAGCCTGTATTGGTCTGGTGTGTCAGGGGTTAGGTCTACACATAAATAGCCGTGTGGTTGGCTCGTAGCTTCTTCAAAACTCTCCATGAAAAAGGGTTTCTGTCCAGGGAAAATTTGACGTGCTAAATTTGCTACCTGCAATCTGTCACGTGGGTTTTTAAACAAGACCATATAATTACAATTAAGACTGATAGTTCGAGTATGTTTCCCCTTGAGAAACACATTCTGACTCAACATCATAACGCTCATGTTTCTATGGTGTCGATATTGTGTAAATATTTTCACGACCTCTGGATGCTCAGCTGCTTGAAAGAGTACGTCGTCGAGAATCAATAGATGCGATTGATCTGGGGGGAATAAAACATCATCTTCAAAGGACTGAGGCAATCCTTCGATGAATTTAATTGATTTATTAATCTTCATCAATTCCGTATACAATGGTTGGAATGACGTGTAGATCCAAACAATATTTTCAGGTACAGAATCCATCACATGTAAACAATTAATCAAAACATTTTTTACAAAAAAAGACTTCCCACAGCCACTCGGGCCTACCACAAGACTTGAAAAAGGAGTTTTAAATCTTGGATCAAAGTTAATCGCTTCCAGTTCACCCTGATGCTGCATTTTCCTCCTCAAAAACCAAATGGTAGCGTCGTTCCGTCTGGGAACAACCTCCGCTTGTCATAGACCACCCTGAAAGTTTTGGTAAATGAGTGATTCCTCAGTTGGAACCCGTTTTTATCACGTTTGATGGAATGCTGCGGTGCTTTGAGTACCTCGCCTCTCTCACCACCCAGGTAACCGTCAACAAGTCCTGTCATTGTATCAAAATTCACCCTTTCACAGCATTCTATGGTTCGCGATATCCCCTTTGCCCTCATCACAACCTTCCCCCTGTGCTTTGTCTGATACGAGTAACTCTTTGGCCCTGCGGCAACAAACTCCTGAATGGTGTCCCCTGGTGGGAGCTCGTTTGTCAAGTCACCCAAATAGCTACCTGTCGGCAGAGAGCTCTCGCCTTCACGCACAACATAGATCACACTGTCTGTGTCAAGGTAGAGTACCCGTTCTTGGAGTTGGTGTAGGTATCTGAATAACTCTAATCGTGCGTAAGCTGTTGTAAATGCGGCAACGAACACATTGGTGGTTTTGTTAGGGGGCGTTACACAGTTTTTGTTGTACTTCCATTGAATCATGACCATCTTGGGATTCAGAAAGCTGAAGTATGTCACGATGAACTTCCCTGAAAACAGGAACTCAAAAAACTTGTCAGGGTGTTTAATGATTGAGGTTTGGGTTTGGTCATTTTTTTGAGCAAACTTCCCCCAAAGCGAATTCAAACACAGCTTGGCTACTTGACGTTTTGCCGGGTTTACTTTAATTTTTTCAAGGTCTAACTCTACACCCTGATTCGCCATGAAATCCTGGATGTATTTCTGTTTGTCCTCCTCGCTCTCTACACCCTCGGGATAACCTGAAGCTTCCTGCTTGGTCTTCAAAAAGGAGTTGACATACTTTGCAAAGATCTGATCACTATGCTGCTCAAAGTGCCACACCTCAACGATCTGATCGATTCTGTAGCCGTGTGAAAGGGCTTCTTTAACCTCTTCAGACACCCATACACCTGTTAAGGCTCTCTCAGTGTCAGTGTGGGTGCAACTATGTGTCTGATTGTTCTCCAATGCACATGTGCGACAGAGGGTGAATACAAGCTTTCCATGATCTGTTCTGAATGGTAGAATGGGGAAATAAAGACCACGAGGTGGTGAAATGACTGCTTTGATAAATCCATAATAATTTCTAGGATCATCAAAGTTTTCCCTGATTATGATCGGGTGCCCTACAGGAAAGCTTTTCGTCTTCTGAACAAATGGGTAAAGACTACACACGTCCTGGTAAAGAACCTGCTCACCGGGGGCTGCAGAGTACCTCAACCTGACTGCACATGTGCATTGGAGAACAATCAGACACATAGTTGCACCCACACTGACACTGAGAGAGCCTTAACAGGTGTATGGGTGTCTGAAGAGGTTAAAGAAGCCCTTTCACACGGCTACAGAATCGATCAGATCGTTGAGGTGTGGCACTTTGAGCAGCATAGTGATCAGATCTTTGCAAAGTATGTCAACTCCTTTTTGAAGACCAAGCAGGAAGCTTCAGGTTATCCTGAGGGTGTAGAGAGCGAGGAGGACAAACAGAAATACATCCAGGATTTCATGATGAATCAGGGTGTAGAGTTAGACCCTGAAAAAATTAAAGTAAACCCGGCAAAACGTCAAGTAGCCAAACTGTGTTTGAATTCGCTTTGGGGGAAGTTTGCTCAAAAAAATGACCAAACCCAAACCTCAATCATTAAACACCCTGACAAGTTTTTTGAGTTCCTGTTTTCAGGGAAGTTCGTCGTGACATACTTCAGCTTTCTGAACCCCAAGATGGTCATGATTCAATGGAAGTACAACAAAAACTGTGTAACGCCCCCTAACAAAACCACCAATGTGTTCGTTGCCGCATTTACAACAGCTTACGCACGACTAGAGTTATTCAGATACCTACACCAACTCCAAGAACGGGTACTCTACCTTGACACAGACAGTGTGATCTATGTTGTGCGTGAAGGCGAGAGCTCTCTGCCGACAGGTAGCTATTTGGGTGACTTGACAAACGAGCTCCCACCAGGGGACACCATTCAGGAGTTTGTTGCCGCAGGGCCAAAGAGTTACTCGTATCAGACAAAGCACAGGGGGAAGGTTGTGATGAGGGCAAAGGGGATATCGCGAACCATAGAATGCTGTGAAAGGGTGAATTTTGATACAATGACAGGACTTGTTGACGGTTACCTGGGTGGTGAGAGAGGCGAGGTACTCAAAGCACCGCAGCATTTCATCAAACGTGATAAAAACGGGTTCCATCTGAGGAATCACTCATTTACCAAAACTTTCAGGGTGGTCTATGACAAGCGGAGGTTGTTCCCAGACGGAACGACGCTACCATTTGGTTTTTGAGGGGGAAAATGCAGCATCAGGGTGAACTGGAAGCGATTAACTTTGATCCAAGATTTAAAACTCCTTTTTCAAGTCTTGTGGTAGGCCCGAGTGGCTGTGGGAAGTCTTTTTTTGTAAAAAATGTTTTGATTAATTGTCTACATGTGATGGATTCTGTACCTGAAAATATTGTTTGGATCTAAACTTCATTCCAACCATTGTATACGGAATTGATGAAGATTAATAAATCAATTAAATTCATCGAAGGATTGCCTCATTCCTTTGAAGATGATGTTTTATTCCCCCCAGATCAATCGCATCTATTGATTCTCGATGATGTACTCTTTCAAGCAGCTGAGCATCCAGAGGTCGTGAAAATATTTACACAATATCGACACCATAGAAACATGAGCGTTATGATGTTGAGTCAGAATGTGTTTCTCAAGGGGAAACATACTCGAACTATCAGTCTTAATTGTAATTATATGGTCTTGTTTAAAAACCCACGTGACAGATTGCAGGTAGCAAATTTAGCACGTCCAATTTTCCCTGGACAGAAACCATTTTTCATGGAGAGTTTTGAAGATGCTACGAGCCAACCACACGGCTATTTATGTGTAGACCTAACCCCTGACACACCAGACCAATACAGGCTCAGGACAGGTTTACTTCCTGGACAGTGGCCGGCTGTTTACATAGCTAAGAACAAGTGACCAACATGTCGGCACGCATAAAAAGAAATGCACCGTTACTAGGGGCTCTTTTTCATTCCACACCCCAGAAACGTAAAGATATCCTAACTCATTGTTCTCCCGACTTTCTACAAACCTTGTGCGAGATTGCTTTAAATGTGCTGAAAGGGAACATCAAGCTGTCCACAACACAATACAACAGACTTAAGAAGCAGAAAAAAATCCTCAGGCTGTTGGCTGATCGGAAGGTGGGGTTAAAGCGCAAACGACAGACATTGAAAACCCAGACAGGAGGAATTCTCCCGCTGATTGCAGCTGTAATACCGTTTCTCGGAGAATTGGTGGCTGGAATATTCCGCCGGTAGAAGTGTATTATGACACTGAGAGCATCACAGAAAATGTTTCTAGTCTCACCGCATCAATTAAATCGTCTGAAGCAACGGGATAACTCCGGAACCATACGACAGAAGGCTCAGGATGACACTGATGAGGACATGCAGGCAATATTGGATGACCCAAACAGTGCATCGTACGAGAAAATTAAACGCTACCACGCATTACTTCAGAAATACCTAACCCTCCTTAAGCAAGGAGAGAACGAAGAGCCGCGTGTCACCCTATCGCTGCAGAGAGACCGTGCGAATGATGACCCCCCCGAAGGACAACCAGATCGTTAGTGGGTATAGCCGAGGTTTAGACGGTCTAGACTCCTTAGAGACCTCTTCTACACCTGCCGTTGAGAGTGTCGTGGATGAGAGAGCAGGCAGGAAATCAAAAAATAAAAAGCGCGTATTGATGTCACCAGTTTGGCCGTCTTTAAAGGCTCCAACTGCTACAAAACGGCGGGAAAGAAGGAGGTCGTTCATGATGTCACCAGTTTGGCCTCAGAATGCGCAGGTAGCACGCAGAAAGCGTAAGAGTGTTACCTTATCACCCCTCTGGACCAGAGCGGAAGATCATTTCAGTAAAAAGTCTCTTCGTAAGGCAACCCGAGCCCCCAGCTGGCTCACATTCTCCCCCTAGCTGCATTACTACTGAATAAGCGTTGTTTCTTTTCATAATAAACGATATGCGTTCACATAATTTCATGCGTACAGGTTTATTTCATTCCATGTTAAACATCATAAGTCTAATACATTTGATGCATATTCTCATACATATCAAAACCCGTAACAATCTTTAAACACATCTAGAGAACAGGTTCTATGCATGAAAAACGTTGTGTTTCGCTTCATAGCACATTTCACATACTTTTTGACAAAGTTAGATACAAGCTCATCATTTGATTCAGGAATTTGACAATACTTTGATAAAACTTGTTGCATGGAGAGACCACAGGCTCTATGGCATAAATAAAAAATACAGTGATGCCCACAAACAGAAGATTGAACGCTCTGAAATTGTTGGTTATGGTATTTTCATATTTGCATGTCATTTAATTTTAGAGCCACTAGGGGGAGGTATTTTTAGATTTGCATGTAATGTTACTTTGATCCACTAGAGGGGGCCAATTATACAATAGGCTGTTATATTAATTTTGAACCACTAGAGGGAGGCATTTATAAGTTTTGGTGTAATAGTATTTATTGGGCCACTAGGGGGAGGTATTTTCATTTTTTGCATTTAGTTTAATTGCAGAACCACTAGAGGGAGCCATTTAGTGCCATATTTTGACAGGTGGGCTTGACCATCAGGGGGCGTACCCTATTTCGACAGGTGGGTGTGTCCTATTTTGACAGGTGGGCGTGGCCACCAGGGGGCGTACCCCAGTTTGACAGGTGGGTGTGTCCTATCTTGACAGGTGGGCGTGCCCACCAGGGGGCGGATCTTATTGTGAAAGGGCGGAGCTTGTCCCGGCAGCCAGGGTGCCCGCAAAAGTGGGCGCAACCGGAAGGGGCGTAACCGGAAGGGGCGTACCCGAAAGTGGGCGTATACGGAAGTGGGCGTGACCGGAAGGGGCGTACCCGGGAGTGGGCGTGACCGGAAGTAGGCGTGGTCAGGGGCGTGACCGGAAGGGGCGTGGTCTCATTTGCATTTTGACAGCTAGTGGTCTATACTTTCTCTCACTGTGATGCATTGCTTTATTCGCATGTTTCAGAAAGATATTTACTTACTGTTTTTCTAACTGTCTCATTGTTTCAACAAAAAAACTTAGTAGTATTTCACTGCACGATTTGCAATGCTACAGGGTCAATGTCTGATTAATTTTCTATCCAAAGTTTATTTGCGTTAGGGTTGTTTGAAAAGTTTTAATTTGGCACCAAGAAAAGCTTAAAGAAATGCACAAATGCAACTGGTTCAGTGATTCATGACTGATTGAGACCAACTAACATTGTCTTGTAAGTACTCTAATTAAATTGGATCAATACAGAAGTTATGTTAGAATAGTATTGTTTATCTTTACTGAATAGAAATAACAAGCTTTTTTAAAAGTATTCCTTGAATATTAGGAGAGTAAATGTTGGCGTTGGTCAGTAAATTTCCATTGTGCAAAAAAACATGATTTATTCTGCATTTATCATTTCACGTCCAATGTGCTCAGTGCTGAGAAATGCCCTATGCTAGCTCCACAGCAGCTGCATGGTATTCAGGTTGCATGTGCTTTGCTGAACTGTTATATGTGGATAATCACATAGCTGAACTTTTTGATGTTGCCATGCAGCAGCACAGTAAGCACCTACACAGTCTTTTGGCATATGACATGGAGCTTAGAGCACCACCTCCAGTCCACCTGCGTCTTAGATGTGTCTCTGCACCAACACGCTAGATTCAAATGGTCCAACTACTTCCTCAGCATGTCAAAGTTCTACAGATGTCTGCTAACGAGCCATCATATGATTCAGGTGTGTTGAACCTACGAAAGAACTAAAGCATGCAGGATACCGGCCCTTGAGGACAGACTTGGAACACCACTGACATACAGTATGCTTTTCTCAGTGACTGAGCAACTATATTTTTGGATTAGATACATGTATACATGGAACAGTTAACAGCACCCAAATATGCTAATGTTCAAAAACATAAAGAATTGTCACCATGCTGTTGCTACGGTCATTTTCATTAGCTGCCAAGAAAGCATTGAAGGTATAGTAATCCACCACTACCTCTACCCTGCCGGATGTTGAGCACTACTGGTCAGATGGCTGAAAGAAAGCTACTACACCTCACTCTTGTTTGTAACAAAAAAAGTCAGATGTTAGGAAATTTGTATTGACTGTATGGCATGGAGAGCAAAGTTGAACCATCCTTTCACTTTTGCTAAGCTTCTCCTGTTATAAAACCACAGTTGACCATTAAGTTAAGAGCAGAAGGTTTCTTAAGCAGCCAATTGGCTGGCTGAGCACATATCCTGACTAACTGAATCAAGAAGTATCAAGCTAGAATTCATTTTGTGAAAACCAAACCTACAAAAACATCATGTAAAACTAGAACCCACCAAAAGACATGAAAGTGAACAGAAGTGCCCAGCCAAATTAGTATAAAACAGTTAACCTAGTGCTCCATTTGATCTGCCCTGGAAGTTTGAGTTTGGAGCTTTAAATGACGTCACATCCTATTTGAGGGGGTTTGGGCTGCAAATGAGAAATTTGGAGGATTTTTGATTTTTTTGGTACTAACTACGGTTAGCAATAATGTTATCATTTTATGGGTTGAATACTAAAGGAACATGTTCACAGATACTTCACAGCAGTGAACACCAACTTTTACCCAGATACATGCATTAAAAATGATTAATTACAAACTCTTAATAGCGAAAATATAAACAGCAAGTGTAGGTTTTTACTCTTATTCTTCTTGTTTTACACTGTAGGCTATGTAGACTATTTTCTTTTTGTCTTTTAGATTTTTGGTAACCTCATAACCTCAGCACCTGGCAAAATTTTACGGACCCCCTGTGATCTCTAGGGACCCCCCTGAGGGGGTCCCAGACCCCAGGCTGGGAACCACTGCTCTACAGCATGGCGTGTGCCACTGGTGTTGTAAGATACAAAATCTTAGAAGCACTAATAGTCCTAATACCTGCAATCTTAGCTACATTCTGTATGTTTGGCAGCCATACTGGAAATAAAACCTGGGACTGTTTCAGAATTCCAGCTTCAGGGGCATTCTTTCCAACTTTGATAATTGAAAATCCAACTTCTGAGTACAAAACAAAATGCACCATGAACACTGGGAAATATATTAATTGAGCTGGAACAGGTGAGACTGATTAGCTGAATGTGAAACAGCTGTGGGGAAGCAATGGGAGAGTTGACTGGAGAAATGGCAAAACAAAAGGAGAACAAGAGGATCAGAAAATAACTAATCCAAGCAAGACTAAACACTACATTTATGCAGGGCTAAAAAAGATGACACAGCCCAGAGATAAATGTTACAGGGAAAAAACAAACTAAAAATGTAAACGGTGAAGAAGAATAAACAAATGACGAGAAATAAAACTGGAACAAATTAAAAACCCAAATCAACTCAATATAAAAACAAAAGTATAGATCAAAACCACACACTGGCAATTGTGTTAATCTATAAATATCAGAAAAGGAAAATATCTAATTATCTGTGCAATAAGCACTTGAAAATAGTAATAATTTAATTATACCAGTAATAATCAATACATTCTATTATTTTAGCACCGGTAAGTGCATTTATTAGCTATTTGTTTTGATTACAAAAAATTATATAATTGTGTTAATATTATTGTAAACCTTTACATAAATACTGTGGCATTTATACTCAATGTTATCAAACTTTGAGAAACTATCAAATCTGCTTAGTCACATAAAAGTCTTAAAAATCTTAATCAAACTGACACAATTTTGTGTTGGCAACACAGTAACAACAGTGAAATCTGTTGTGCTGAATACATGTTTTTGGATACTTTTCTGAGAATAGCCTCATTGATATTATTGGAGCCACTGATCAATTAACCTGGAAGCTGACAAAAATATAAAGTTCCCCTGACAGCGAAATGAAGCGACATATCATTGGCATACATCATGATTCTAACACCATCATGCTTCATAATAAAGAAGGCTTTGAAACAACCAGCACTACATATTTTTGCAAGTGTACCCAGACTACTTTTTTTTTGCGCAACCATTTTAAGGGTGAGTCCTTTGGCACTCATCAAACAGCCACTCTGACGAATCTACTTGATGGAATTCTGCTGAGCCGTCTTCTTCTTAAAGAGGCTCTTCAATATGTGCAGCAAATTTCCAAAGCCCTTCCAGTATGATTGGATGTCAAGTTATGTTTTTGGCTATCATTTCACCACCCGCACCCCATCATTCCTGGTAAAAACGATGCAAACCTGAGCATTTTTATCAGGGTGACTTTTTTTTGCCAGGAATCATCGATTTTTGTTATAAATTCTCTATTAATCTAAAACCAGCTACCCTCCTGATAGCAGCTGGTATCTAGAACATGCCCTTCTGTTGATGTTGGCAGGCTTTTTTTCTGTTAATTAGCCTCTCCACCACAAGGCCAATGAGCAGAATCCGTGGCAGAGCATTTATGCACTCAGAGCTAAAGATCACACTGGTCCATTTTCATTTTATACTTCACACGCTCACAAAATACACACATAAACATACACAGTTAGATCCACACACACATCCAAACCAAAAGATGCCAAAATCCTCTCAGCCTCCAAGAGGGAGAGGTGGAAAAGGAGCAGCACATTAGCATAAATTGGGATTACTATGCATGACTGTCACTTCAAAGATAATCAAACAAATTAGAAAATTCTTCAAGTGCTCACAAATGTTGGAACGAGTCACAGATAATCCACTTTGCTTTTACTTATTTATTTATCTGTGGAGTTTTTTGCCAGTTAGGAGTAGTTAATATGTGTATGTAATGGAGAACAAGGTGGTGGTGCAAAGTGATGGGATATGTACAATAAAGCAGGAGCTAAAGGGGAAAAGAAAGACAGGAAAACACAGACAAAAGTCTAGACAATGTAACGGATATAAGTTAAACCCAATAATCAATGTGCTTACACTCCCATCTGATGATTATTTGTTTCCCAGATGTAGATTTCTGCTTTTGTTGCATCCAAATAAGGAGCAGTGAGAGAACTGAACTTTCAATAGCTGCTTTTATAGAAACACCCTGGTTTGTTGAGCATTAACATAGCCTTGTGTTTGTATCCATACACCCTTTAGTCAAGTACAGCATGCACCCATTTAGACCCTAACTTTAGCATTTAGCATTTATACATTCTTTATGCAAGAGTGTATAACTAGACTCACCAGTGTAACTGATGGAACACAACCATTAAGACTTGAATGTACTTAAATATTGTATTTATTTACGTTCTGGCGCTGTATAACACTGTAAAAAGATTCAGATTATCAAACAGTCAGCAGATAAAACATTTACAGTTGCAAGTTTAAACACATCCAAGTAATCTGAGTAGAATTAAATGTGTTTTGAGAAAAAAAGGCAATTTAGCATTGTTCATATCAGCCAAGTAGCCAATTCAGGTATCATTGTACTTTACTTCGCCTTTATTCACATAGGGGGTCTGTCGAACCCGTCCAGGAAGCATACATCTTACCAATGTCTAAATGCGTCATACGCTAAAATGACAGTTTAAAAAAAATTTAACTCTGTTCCTTATCTGCCTTGGCTATATTCCATCAGTGCTGCATCCTCTCTATTAAGAATAACCCTCTCACATTTGTGTATGTAGTAGTTTTACTGGGAAATAACTATTCCTGCTGCACAACTTAAATTTTTCTTGGGGCAACAAATTGAACTTCTTCTCTGATGTCAATGAAGCATCTTCCAGTCAGTGCACAACCTGAACAGCTTAATAAGGGCACTTAAAGTAAAATGTTTACATTTGTAAAAACAACATAAATAGGTAGATGTCCTGTCACATTGACCACTATTCTTATTATAAAGCGTTAAAATGGGTTTATGATACAAAATCACCCATCATTCATCAATGACTATAGACCTGTTGCCCTGACATCCCACATCATCAAGGTCCTACACCTGAATAAGCGAACAATAACATATCAGAACAACATTACAGATAAATAAAAAGGAAAATAATTTATTGTAATACGGGGTCACGTTATTTTCTGGGGGGGGGGGGGGGGGGGGTTTGTTGTTTTTTTTAAACACAAGCAGTTTACAACTCACATCCCTGACCACTTGTTGCAGACAAGCAAACATTTTCAACTTTACACACAGAGTTCAGGTAGCTGAATCAATCAAAAAAAGATTCATTTGAGAGCATCTGACTGATTATCATCTCAGAACTTGGACACGTATTCAAAGCACCACTATCTGAAACCTCAGCTGACAGCACAATGGAGAGTTACGGAGGGATTGGAGCGCGTAGCTGCGGCGGACACAGACCACTAGCGGTTTTAAATCAACGGACGGGTTGGGTCGGGATTTAATCTGGAGATTACTGTGGGTAAAGGGTCGGGTTAAAAAAATCATCTTAATGCATGCGGGTTGGTAAAACTGGACCTGTGCAGGACTCTGCAACAGTAAAATGCATACTTTTACTGCAATTATTTTGTATTTAAAACATATGTGAGGGAAATTAGATATGCAAGCAGAAATTCTTGGGGAAACAATATTTATTTTTATGCAGCTTTGAAGACGAACCGATCGCAAAAATTGTTGTATGACCGGGAAATGGGCTAAAATATATGACAGAAATCACATAGTGCATGCCCACCTTCCCCCCTGGGGGAAGCGCGCACAGACCTGCGCCATCCTTATATGCATGGTGTAAGATAACTAATAGTGGGCAGCTTGTTGTGCAGTTAGTTTCCAAACCACATAATTCATAGTTACATACAATTTTAGACTGTATGATGTGCGCCAAAGCGTAGCATTGCCAGTAACGTTATTATGACGGACACATTTCATTAGCGAACCTGACTTTAAGTGACTTACAGGTTTCTTTGAAAAGTAGTTCTTCATGTCCAAAGTCTTCTTTTCTGCTGCCATCCTTACTCCCTTTTGACACTCATGTGTCACCAACGTTGCACCTGAGTCCTCTCACGGACTGGAAAGTTCTCCTTGCAGTTTTGGCGTTGCTAACAACCAAACATAGCTGCAGAGTTTCACGTGACAGCAGGGAAAGGCACAGCCAATCACATTTGCCATATATGTTACAGGAGGTAGAACTGCAGTAGAGAACGTAATTAAACTCTTTCTGCACCTCTAGAGAGAGACGTTGACAGATCTGTGTTTTTCTTTCTCTTTTTTGCTTTCCATCGGGTTTGTTTTTCTTTTCTCGAGGAGATGAAATTATTGGTGGGGAGAATTCAATAATCGCTGTCCCTTTCGTCCATGCTAATTCTACGCCCTTGGACCTGCTGCAGTTTGCTTATCGCTGTGGAGTTGGAGTTGATCATCCACCTGCTTCAACCAACCCACTGTCATCTGGACAAAGCAGGCAGCACTGTGATGGTCATGTTCTTTGATTTCTCCAGTGCATTTAACACAATTCAGCCTGATTAGCTTAGTCAGAAACTCCTGAAGACACAGGTGGAGCCCTCAACAATCGCCTGGATCAATTACTACCTAACCAATAGATAGAACGCTGACCTTGTTATTGCCTTTATGTGACCCTGGAGGTTCAGGTCTGAGTCCATTACTACACCTAGGTTTCGAGCCTGATCAGTAGTTTCTAGCTGTATTAATTGAAGATGTGTGCTGACTCTTGATCGTTCCTCCTTGGGTCCAACAATAATCACTTCAGTTTTGTTTCTATTCAGCTGGAGAAAGTTATGGCACATCCATCCATTTATTTGGTCAATGCATTGATTTAGGGTTTGAATGGGTTCAGAGTCACCTGGTGACATTGTAATGTAGAGCTGAGTGTCATCCGCATGGTTATGGTAGTTAATGTAATTGGTTCCTATAATCTTGCCTAGTGGGAGCATGTAGATATTAAATAAGAGGGGCCCCAGGATAGAGCCCTGGGGGACCCCACATGTGATTTCTGTTCGTTCTGATGAAAAGTTTCCTATTAAAACATAGAAGTCCTTGTTCTTTAGGTAAGATTCGAACCAGCCAAGTAGTGTACCAGAGAGTCCGACCCAGCTCTCCAGTTGTTCCAATAAAATATCATGATCAACAGTGTCAAATGCTGCACTGAGGTCCAACAGAACCAGCACTGTGGTTCTTCCACAGTCTGTATTTATGCGGCTGTCATTGAATACTTTGACGAGGGCAGTCTCTGTGCTGTTGTGAGCACGGAAACCAGACTGAAAAACATCAAAATGGTTTGTCATTGTTATGAAGATATTCAACAGCTGAAACATGGCTTTTTCAATAATTTTACTAATGAATGGAAGATTAGAGATCGGCCTGTAGTTCTGCAATAAAAATAAGATTAATAAGAGCAAGTCCTGGCGGAAGTGGACCGAACTTGTACTTGCTTTAGATGCACAATTAATGGCACAAGGAGAATAACTGCAGTCGTCACCTTACTTGCCATATAGTTACTTAGATTTCTGAGAAACTTCAGTTGCTAAAGCATATAGCCGCTGGGGACTGCTCACTAGTCTGAATTTTTTCAATTTTTTGATTCTCACACATGAACACCTGACAAATACCAATTTAACCCCTGCTGATCCCTGAATCAACAATTAACCGCATGCCCTACTGCCACAGTCAAGCTGTTCACTCTGCTGTATGGCTTAAAACTGCAGGGAGCTTTTCTGCATGTGAGTTTAACAGCTAAAACTTGTGTAAAAAAACTCCTCCAGGCTGATGCAATTGTCAGCTTGCCCAGTTAAATGTTTATGCGTACTGTGTAAAAACAAAAGGATCCACCAAGACTGTAAAGTAACCACATCGTATCTAAGGGCCCGGGGCCTCATCAAGCAGCCGTAAAGTTTAATAAAGCACAATGAAATGTGATTCTCACATGGTGCCATTCATTTCCATAAGTTCTGTCTTTACTACCCTCATGTGTCACCTCAGTGTCTCTTTGGGGTTGTAGAATCTGGAGCACATGCAGAACGCTTTCACAGCTCCAATTTCATTTAGAGTCATTAGAAATCCAATTCCCAGCAAATTACTTTTTAGAATTTCACAGCAGTCCCCCAAGATGTTATTCCATGACCCACTTTTGTCTCAAGCAGCAACGGCGTCCTATTATTGCTGTAGTGCACAAACAACAAGCATATTCCTCAACAGTTCATTTTCCTGAACATGCTCTACCAGCATTTTTGATCAGTTGTGTGGCTTCTTCATAGTGCTCCATGAAACCATCAGCATATTGGGAACTTATTTGCTTAAACTCCTATGTTTATTCAGAAATACTGCAGCAGCTTGTTGTATTAAGGCTTCTATATTAAGACTACTCCTACAGATTTGATATGTCATACTTAAGGGCAAGAGTGAAAGGGAAAGGGTGACATTCCCACTGTGACATTCGCAAAGGCATTGTGAAAAAACAGACACACAGTCACCATAAAAAGAAAGTATACCCCTCTTTCAATTCTAGGATTTCTTTGAGACAGGACTCCAGTCCTGATCAGGATTTTGTTGTTCCTGATACTAAGTCAGTTAAGTATTTGCCTTAACCTGGGTCTCAATCCAGTACCTGCATTGTTTGCACAGATTTACACACAATGGCAGTTTTTGATGTGAGCAGTTACCCAGAAAGGTATTAGAAAGGGTCCCTCACGACAACCATATAAAACAATATAGCTTACCTGTCACTGGCAGTCGCTTTTTGAGGAACTTACAAGTTACTTTCTGCATGTCAATGGACATAGGGAGACTATAACATCCTTTAAATGATTTCTTTGCTACAGACATTTGAAGTGGTTGAAATTACCAACTGTCATCTCCTCACTCTAACCATTTTTGTGATGCTACACTGTGAAAAGAGTTCCTCATACACAACCCACTGAAATGTGTGCAAAAGCAAATACATTTTTTAGTTCAGCGAAATGCAGGTAACTTGTTATTTCTTCATCTGATAGATTTGTGACTACTAAGAGTCATTGAGAACCAAGGCTTTTGCTCTATGGAGAGCTCTTTTGTTATGTAATCCCTCCTCTGAGATATTTCACAAAAACTGGGTGTCTAGAAGATTCACTAGAACTGGGTGTCATCTGTGTAGCAATGTAAATTGACATTAAATTTACGGAATATTTGGCCAAGAGGTAGAATCTAAATAATGAATAGAAAGGGGCCCTAATACTGAACCCTGGGGCACAGCTGGAGAAACGGGAAACACAGTTGAGGAGTGGGATTTGAACTGGATAAACTGGGTGCGGTCTGAAAGATATGAGGTAAACCAGGCAAAGGGAGTATGAGTAATGCCAGTGGATTTTATTCGGTCCAGAAGAATATTATTACAAAAGGTATCAAATGCTGCACTCACCCTTCTCATCAAGAAGGATGCGGAGACCCGAATCAGTTCCCATCAGAAGGTCGTTGGTGATCTTTACCAGAGCTGTTTCTGTATTATTTTGAGGGCAGAAAGAGATGATAGTAGCTATGAGAGGGACCAACGAGGGAAGACAAGCTTTAACTAACACTGTGGGGAGAGGATGAAGCTCGCAGGTGGATGATTTAGATTTCTGAATGATATGAGATACCTCAATTGTGGAAGAAAGAGTGTAACTTGAAAATAACTGACAGGAAGAGAGTGGAGAGAAAAGCAAGTCAACTTCAGAATGAGCAGCTCCTATAAAATTAAGTTGTCTGAATATCAGAGATTTTGCAAATTAAATAAGACATGAGGAAGTTGCAAAAGTCATCAGAGTACATATAGGAGGGGAGTGAGTCTGGAGGCTTTCTAATTTTGCTAAACTGAGAAAAGAGACTGACTTACCTTCAATAGAACTTATTAAACCAGAGTAGTATGCAGAGTCCTTATAAAACAAAATATTATTATTGTACAGTCATTTGGGTATGGACAGTCCAGTTTTCCTAAATATACATTCCAGTTGGCATCCTTTGGCTTTGAGATGATGCAGATGGAGAATAAACCATGGAGCTGAGCAAGAAAATGAGATCAATGTTTGAGTGGAGCAAATGTGTTGAAGGTTATGGAGGTTAACATTATTGTAAGAAACAACTTCATCAGGGGTTGAGGAGCTGCGAACAGATGGAAGGTCAAAGATGGCAGATGAGAAAATGTCAGGGTTAATATACATTTTTCTAAATGCAATATCATGAGGAGTACAAGTTTTTGAAGCTGTTACATTTACATCAAAAGAAATAAATGTATGATCAAACGAATGTAGTTTTTTTTTAACAAATTAGTTTTGTAGTGAGTGGGGATGACACCAGAACAGCAAACCAAATCTAAAATATGATCTTTAGAATGAGTAGGGAAGTTGATACATTGTTGGAGTCCAAAACTTTCCAGACTAAAAGTGAAATCTCTAGAAAGAAGGTTATTGTCATTGTCCATGTGAATATTGAAGTCACCAATAATGATATCGGGAAAGAGTACAGAGTGATGAGTGAGAAGAGCAGCAAAGTCATTTAAAAACTGCTTATTTGGCTTAGGTGGTTGATAAACAGTACATATAATAGTGTGAGTAGATTCAGGGAGCTGTGATGCGGTGTAATCGAATGACTGGAAGAGTGGGGCATAGACAGGCAGGACTTTCCACTGCTTCTGGGGAATTAACATGTATGCTGTTTTTGTCGTGCCACTTCAAATGTGGTTTTCCGAGCACATTCAAGAATAACGGGTAGCTAATGGGTTGTTGGTGGATGGCAAATTCAGAAGTGGCACTGTACTTCATTTGTAGAAAAATGGGCTTCATTTCTTCTTATTGTGGGCAAACAGTCACACAATGCTATGTAGAGCCTCAAACATCAAAAACTGTAAAAATAAAAAAATAAAACACTAAAAAAAACAGGGCTTTTAAAAAGTTTTTTTTGAGTAAAACGGCCCTAATCAGCAAAGGTTGATTCAGCAGGATAACAGGCTAATTTTCCTCCAGTGTTTACGCTTAAATTTGTCTTTGATTCTGTCGACTTGTCTGTTCAGGTAGATCTACACATGCTGAGATAATGCTCTGTGATGTCCCCATCTGTTAAATGGCTGGTGGCAAAAACAGCTGATCTGTCTCAGCTCCACTCTGAAGATAAGCAGGAAGAGGGTACAACGAACACTTCAAACTTTAAGCGTGAAATGAACACAATTGCGTTTCTGTCTGTGCAAACAAGCCTTAATAAAGATGATGGGCTATAAACCCAGTGCTCCACCTTTTTCAATTTCCTGCTTCACTGAGCATCCTGTGGTAGCAGGGGACCACCTATCCCTGGGAAAATCCTGTTCAAAGTGGCATCACCTGAATAATGCGACATATGAAAAGTGCAAGAGAGAGAAAGGGATTTCACACTAGGGATTGTCAGACACTGACCAAAAGTAAATTAAAGGACATCAAAAAAGCAGATATGGACCATCAGCTAAAAGGGAAGTTGACGAGTGGGACCTCAGAGAAAAGATCTGTCAGCAGGATGTTTAAATGAATGATTATTCCAAAAGAAATTGCTCTACTCAGGTCAATTACACTGTTCCCCTTTAAAAATTTAGTGCTAATGGGTTTAATGAATGCATGACAATTGAGTTTATGGAGCGTATATCCTTGAAGTGAAGTCCACTGCCCCCACGTTGATCCTAAACATTGGCAGTTGTGAACCTGCCGGCTCTGACAGGTGGTCTTGCATCGTGGAGCGGGTGACCTCCCCTCATTTCCCTCGATGCTGTCAGTCAAAGTTAAAAGGTGACATTAGGAGCAAATACCACCATAATGGAAAGGCCATCTGCACAGCATGTACGTTTTTTAAAATCGCCACCCCAAATCAAACATGGAAATACGCTCATGCAAATTTAACCACTTCTAAGTGAATGAATTCATGGTGTGGAAGAGACAGGGTCTCTTTCTGGTCTCAACACAATCACTAAAATCTCCTGAGGTAAACAGGAAAAATATGTTGTAGCAAATAAGCAGAAGCAATAACAATACCAAATTTAGGGTACGTAATGACTGATAATTACTGTACGCAAGTCTAATGCATCTTAATCTAATTTGATCTATAATAATTTATACAATCCAGTAAAATAAATGACTGCTGGGCTCTGAAAACACAGGAGGAGTTCAATAAAGAAAATACTGAGTTATTACTTTAACCCTGGGTTTATTTTGCTGGGTCAGAAGTTGTGTTGTTTTAACCAGAGACTAAGGAGCCTCATTGTGCTTGACAGACCGCTGTTTTAAACTATACAACTTTCAACATCTTCCACAGGATGACATAAGAAATTATAAGATGGTAAAATTCTGCTGATACATGATACAGTTAATGTCAGAATTTGGTGTTTGCATGGGTTTTTAACCCTTCTAGGAACACATAACCCAACACTGTGGAGTTAAAACCGCTGAAGGCTGGATCAGTAAGTAATGCTCTTTTCTGCTAGCACTTAGCAACTCGGCTCAGCTCTACTCTACACAGTTAGAGTGGTTTTCCAATACAACTGAGTAACAGCTCTAGTGGTTGAGGTCGTCATATGGGTGGTCCAAGACTAAGAAAAGTAGAGTGACGCTATTTGTACACGACACAAACGCAATGCAACAAAGGAGGACATGGAAGCTATGTTGAACTTTCTGCTCAGTCTGTCACCGTCTTTTAAGATCTCCAAATACACTCACTATTGTAAGTTTTTATAAATGGCTGGTTGGATTATTGTGGGGGAGTTGCTCTTTTGATGCAACTCCACTGCCTGGCCATTCAGTGACCAACAGTATTCTGATGTACTACTTTATGCCTGACTCAGCACTCTTGGAACCTTAGCAAAAAAGGCTTAAAAAAAAAAAAGCTGGAACTAGATATTCATTACTAGTAAAAGAAAACCTTATAAAACTGAGCAGTCGGGTTGAGTCAGTGATAGTGGAGAAGGCCATTTATTGATCCCCCCATATAATTCAAAATGTGGTTATTTTTAAACCAGCAACTTTTAGAGTCTGTCCTTTATAATAATACTGAATTTAAAATATCCATCTGTAAATGTGGTCAGGATAACGCTCATGCGCTCCGGAGGATAAAGTGATGCTGAGGCCAATTTGTCCAGTGCAGACCCAGGTGTATTTACATATATATTTTTTTTTATACTACAACCATTGCAGCAACCAAGTGCATACATGCAGGCTTCTTTCTTTCTTCACAAACACAGAGCTGTGTTTATAACAGATGTGACTAATTAGACCTGTCCTAAAACACAGAGACAGGTAAATACAAAAAATATAACATTACAACATTCTTAAAATTATCCTTAGCTCAACACTAATATGATCTCCTTTACAAATTACAATACAAAAATAGAAATGTCCTTCACAAATCACAAATCTACACAATAAAAATAATCTTAATTCTTAGAGCAATTTCACAGGTCATCCCTCCTATTCTTCCTGAATGGAATGCTCCAGAACCTTCTTTAGGTGCTCCGGCTTCCCGGGAACTCTTTTGGCCAGAACACTTCAAGAAGCTCAACAGAAGCAGGTAAGTACAAACAATCAATCCATTTCACATTTTTAATACTTATACCCACTATTCTGCTTGCAGGTCTGCACTCTTTACCTTTTAAATAAACACTTGAAAAATTGTTATTGTGTATGTTTCATTTATCATACGAAGCCTAACAAGACCTATGTAATGGACTTGCTACATTACAGTAAAGTATTTCAATTTCAGACACTGATGTTAGAAAGCACAAAATATTGACATTAATTCCATTCTTTGACCATTTTAACTTGTTGATGCATTTGTCATGTTTTTGTGAGTTTATAGTTAAGTAGCCCATTTCTGTACTTTTTCTGTTTTGCCAAACTCTATTGTCACATTCATTTCAAATTGCAGTATTTATTCATAATTACTTTTTAAACATGTGTTGTATTGGAATTTTGATTATCTGCATTCAGTTTTATTTGTTAACTTGTACCACACTTTTCTGTCTCACTGCAATCACAGACTGCTTGTTGCACATATTTACAGTTACTGCTCAATTGTGGCTCTTAGCAGTTTTCAATATTTATTTTTTCCATCATCTACATAATTTTTCATTATATACGATGTGTATTTAGGGATTAAGGGTGTGAAACTGGAAGTCAGGCTGAAAATAGCATTGTGATTAGAGGAGCCAAAGTCATCCCCACCTGCTAAAGTAAACTGAAGTTTTTTTTAGAGTTTGTGGAGTACTGCGAGCAATTTCTGACACTATGGTATCATTTGCAATTTTCAGCTCAGTGGTCTGCCAGTACTGTGGCAGCACTAAGAGTCAGGAATATACTAAGCTCTTTCGTGGACTGTCCTCTGGACTCCATGGAGGAAGTGAGTGGGCGGGTGATGTTAGCTTAGCAGATGTTACTCATAAGAACTCCTCTCAGCTCTTGCATGACAGAGGATGCATTAATAAGCTCCTTCAGCAAGGAAACACTGCGCTCACAGTGCAAGAAGAAGCTCATCTTACACTAAAAGTACATCATCCTAACAGCTGTCAGACTGTTTACTGCCAGCATCTGTTCATATACCACTGCGATGAAAGTTGTCTTTCAGGCAGAACATCATAACTATGTATGAAATTAGGCTCTCCAATATTAAAGGTATGTTATTAAATTCACATCCTTTTTTTGCCTTAGTGTAGTTATTTTGTTATTTATGCCTTTTTGATTCTTATTCTTTATGTCTTAGTGTATTTGTTGTAGGATATTTATGCCTAATGACTCAGTTTAGAGATTTCTCAGACTGAAAGCACAAATTAAAATTGGGTCACAACTAACACCAAAACTTGGACTACATCAGGCCTCTGGGACTAACACTGAATGTATTCCGCACATGCCCCAACTGGTAATAACAGACATCTGATATACAAGGGAACAGGACAGTAATTAAATTCCCATCGTCTTCCAGAAGTCGTCTGGCCACCCCTCAAAAAAAAAGTCATTACAAGCAAGAATAAACAAAAAACTAAAGCCAAACGCTCTCATAATAAAACAAATATCAAAATGATCACCTATCAGAAGCTTCAGCTACCGATTAAGAAAGCATTTAAGTTGGCTTTATAAAATATTAGGTCTTTCTCAGGAAAGTCAGTCTTAATCAATGAATTCATCACAGAACAAAATGCATGCCCTTTATTATCAAACATGGCAAGAAAGAAATAATTAAACACCTGCATTGAAAGAATCTACTCTTCCAAACTATAATTTCTCAAGCGAGAGCAGGAAACAGGAGGTGGAGGCGTAGCCACAATATTTCATAACTCAATCAACTTTAAAAAAGGTATCCCTGGGCATATTTGACTCTTTTGAATACCTAGCCAACCAGATCAATGAGAATACAAAAACTCTTTCTACGGTCATATAAACCCCCAAAACTTAACTCTAACTTCTTTAATGACTTCAGCGACCATTCCGTAATATTTATCGATTGACATTATGGGGGACTTCAACATCCATACTGACAACCCCCAGGATAGACTAGCTAAAACATTAAGTGACACTTTTCACAAATTCGGCCTGACCTAGCATGTCAAACAACCAACACACAATAGGGGACACACTCTGGATTTAATTATCTGAAAAGGTTTAACTATATCTGACATCTCGGTAATTAATATTGCACTGACCATTTCTGTGTTTTCTTTGAAAGTATCATCTCTGCTAAAATATTTTGCTACAATGAGATAACTGTAAAAAAAACAAAACATTTTCTCTGGGACAGTTCAGTTGAAACCTTTAAACGCATTTACCATTCCACCACGTTCCCCTCATTTCACAACTCCAACTCAGTAAACAATCTGGTAGAGAAATTCCTCGTGAAAATGTCAGACATCATTGATTCCATTGCTCCGACTAAAGTGAAAGTCACAGGTAGAAAGAATTCTCTGTGGACAAGCGATCCACTGGTATGTAGGGAAAAAAAAAGGGAGTGTCAAGAAAAAATGGCGGAAAACTCGACTCCAGGTTCACTGTGAGATCTACAAAGAGAGACTGAACAGATATCAGTTAACTTTAAAAGATGCAAGGGAAACTTTCTTCTCTGAAATCATTAACAGAAACAATCATGCACGGACCATGTTTGCAACAGTGGAAAGACTAACTAATCCTTTAGTGACAGTAGCCCCTGAACTAAATTCAAACAGGGCCTGCAATGAATTTGCCAGCTTTTTCACTGAAAAGATTCTAACAATTAGATGGTCGGTCTGTACTGCAGCACCGAACCGACTACCAATGTTATACCCAACTAACACCAATGTAGAAAAAGACAGAATTTCATTAATTAAACCAAAGAAACCCTAGAAGAAATCTTTAACCAATTAAGCTCCTCCTCTTGCTGTCTTTATATCCTACCCACAACTTTCCTTAAAGTTTTCCCTGTCATTGGGTCTGAACTGATTGAAATAGTTAATTCATCCCTCATGTCAGGTGTCTTCCCCCAGGCTTTAAAAACATCAGTTTTTAAACCACTGCTAAAAAAGAACAACCTGGACAACACGTTAATGAAAAACTACAGGCCAATTTCTATTCTTCCATTTATCAGTAAAATGATTGAAAAAGCTGTGTTTCAGCAGTTAAACAGGTTTATAACAATGTAAACCGCTTAGATGTTTTTCAGTCTGGTTTCCGTGCTCACCACAGCATTGAGACTGCCCTCGTCAAAGTTTTCACTGACATCCGCATAAATACAGACTGTGGAAGAACCACAGTGCTGGTTCTGTTGGACCTCAGTGCAGCATTTGACACTGTTGATCATGATATTTTATTGGAATGACTGGAGAGCTGGGTCGGACTATCGGTACAGTACTTGGCTGGTTCGAGTCTTACCTAAAGAACAGGGACTTCTGTTTCAATAGGAAATTGTTCATCAGAACAAAAGGAAATCATATGTGGAGTTCCCCAGTCCTCCATCCAGAGGCCCCTCTTATTTAATATCTACATGCTCCCACTGGCCCAGATTACAACAACCAATAAGATTAGCTACCATAACTATGCATGTATGGATGTGCATAACTTTCTCCAGATGAACCGAAACAAAACAAAAGTAATTACTTTTGGACCTAAAGAGGAACAATAAATAGTCAGCACACAGCTCCAATTAATACAGATCAAAACTACTGATCAGGCCTGAAATGTAGGTGTAGTAATGGACTCAGACCTGAACCTCCAGGGTCACATAAAGGGAACAACAAGGTTAGCCTTCTGTCACCTGAAGAACATTTCTTGGATTAAAGGACCATTGTTGCAACAGGACCTCGAAAAACTCATCCATTCGTTTATCTTTAGTCGGATTGATTACTGAAACACCATCTTCACAGGTCTGCCTAAAAAGTCAATTAGACAGGTGCAGCTGATCCAGAACGCTGCTGCTCGTGTCCTCACTAGAACCAGGAAAGTAGAGCACATCACCCCAGTTCTAAAATCCTTACCACTGGCTCCCTGTTGCTCAGAGAATAGACTTCAAAATATTTCTACTAGTTTATAAATCATTGAATGGCTTAGCACCAAAGTATGTTGAAGATCTGCTGTTACTATACCAACCCACCAGACCACTCTGGTCCTCCAATTCCAGTCTACTCAACATCCCTAGAATCAGAACTAGACATGTGGAAGCAGCTTTCAGTTTCTATGCTCCTCAAACTTGGAACAAACTTCCAGAAAACTGCAAAGCTGCTGAAACACTGAGTTCTTTTAAATCACAACTAAAAACGCATCTGTTTAGAGCTGCCTTTGAGTAATGCTTTGTTGTATCATGTTTTGTGTATTCTTGTTTTACTGCTGTTTTTACATTATATGCATTGTAATGCTTTGATGTATCTGTGTGTGCTTAATGCTTTATTGTTATTACTTTATATGCTTTGTCTGTGTTTTACTGCCATTTTTATTTTACCACTTAATCATGTAAAGCACCTTGAATGACCTTGTTGTTGGAAGTGAGCTATACAAATAAAATTGCCCTGCCTAAATTCTATTCTGGATTTAACAGGGAGCTAATGAAGGGAAGCTAAAACAGGAGAAATGTGATCCCTCTTTTTAACATTCATCAGAATGTTTAGAGTTCTCCAGGTTTTTATGTCTTCCAGACATGCCTGTAATCTACCCAAGTGATTGGATTCATCAGGATTTATATAGTTGTGTATCATCGGCATAGCTGTGGAAATATATCCCATGTTGTGATTTTACCAATTAGATTCATATATGTAGTAAAAAGAATTGGTCAAAGCACAGAACCCTGTGGTACTCTACAAGTAAGCTTTGAGTGTGAAGATTTATCATTTACATGAACAAACTGGAATCTGTCAGACAACTATGATTTAAACCAGCCTAGTACTGTTCCTTTGATCCCTGCAGCATGTTCAAGCCTTTCTAAAAGATTATTATGATCAACTGTGTCAAAAGCAACATGGGATCTAACAAAACCAGAACAGACAAGAAAATTATCTGAGGCCATAAGAATATAATTAGTCACATTCATCAGTGCTGTTTCAGTACTATGAGGAGCTCTGAAACCCGACTGAAACTCAGATCGTTAGTTAGATGCTCACACACTTGATTAGCAACTATCTTCTCAAGGATTTTAGATAAGGAAGATTTGATATACGTCTATAATGTAGTAATTCATCACGAAAGAAGATTTCTTAACTAAATATGTAATTACAGCAACCTTAAAATCCTGTGGTACATACAGTATCCTTTTACTAAGGATAGATTCATCATATCTAAAATGGGGGCAGTAATCAAAGGGAACAATTCTTTAAATAATTTGTTTGGGATTGGGTCCAATATACAAGTTTAAGCTTCAAATTGTCATGTTTGTTGGATTGAGGACCCAAAGGCAGCAAAAATAAAACTTAAATGATTTATTTGTAACAAAAACAAGGAGTCAAAACTTACAGAACGAGGAGAGCCAAAAAATGCAAAGATGAACGGGAAACAGGAAGGCAGGAACCAGAGACGAAAGAATGACGACAGATCAGCGAGTAGCGAGTGAATGCAAGCAGAATATATACTGGGGATGAAATGAGGATGTGAGAGGAGACCAATGACCAATTAGGGGAATCAGATGCAGGTGAGAGGGAGAGAGCAGGTGGAAACAATCAACAGCTGGGAAGAGAGGTAGAATGGTTAGGGAGAGAGAGAACTCTTAAGAAACTAGAAACTAAATGTATGTCTAGAAGGGAATCTAAAGGAAACATTGGAAAACAGAAGGAAGAAATAAATTAGTAAACTATCTAGAGGGAATAAACTAAGGAAACAAATGAGGACACAAACAAAAAGGTGAAAACATCTAAGAGCAAGAAGAAGAAACAGAAACAAGGAAGTGCCAAAATAAACTAATAAAGACAAGGAATAATCTAACATGAAAAAACTAGATAAGGAAAATAACTAAGTTTAAACACAAACAAGAGGGACAGAACAAGAGAGCAGCTTGGGGTACAGAGGGGAAGGAAATTAAGTGGAAGGAAAAAAGCAAAAAATCCAAGGACCCTGACACAGATGAAGCCAATATTTTTGATAATTCCAGTCCAACATTCCAAACACAACGGGGTTCTACAGTTACCTCCGATGCTGCCTTACTTACTGAGAGAGAAATAATCATGTTTTATTTATATATATATATATATATATATATTTAGGGTTTCACTGTGGCACAGTTGGTAGTACTGTTGCCTTGCAGCAAGACGGCCCAGGTTCGAATTCGGTCTGGGGTCTTTCTGCATGGAGTTCGCATGTTCTCTCTGTGCATGAGTGGGTTCTCTCCGGGTACTCCGGCTTCCTCCCACAGTCCAAAAACATGACTGTTTGGTTAATCTGTCTTTCTAAATTGCCTCTCGGTATGAGTGTGTGCATGCATGGATGTTTGTCATCTGTGTCTCTGTGTTGCCCTGCAATGGACTGGCGACCTTTCCAGGGTTGTACCCTGTCTCTAGCCCTCTGACTGCTGGAGATAGGCACCAGCCCCCCCACAACCCTGCTGAGGATGGACGGGTATAGATAATGGATGGATGGATATTTTGATTTATGAAAGAAACCCATTAAGTCATCACTACTGAGACCTGGGGTAATAGTTGGCTCAACAGAGCTATGACTCTGTAAGTTTGTAAACTGTGCTAAATAGAAACCTTAGATTGTTTTTTTTTCACCATTGTTTATGATGAAAAATATGCTGTTCTAGCTTGCTGAAGGATCTTTTTATACAGCAGCAAACCGTTTTTTCAGGTTAAATAGGAGTTCTCTAGGTGTGTTGGGTGCCATTTCCAAGCATTCTACTTTAAAGTACGCAGCTCTGCATTAACCAGGGAACCGACCTCCACTGGCTAATTATCTTCTTTTTTTAAGGGGGCTACATCATTTAACGCCAGACGCAATGAGGAAATAGCACTGTGAAATAGACCATAAATTGATGAAAGGTTAGAGATTAAAGAACAACTCACCCCCCTACCAGAGTCTAACCTCACCCACATTTTCTGTTTGAAAAATGCGCCAAAAGGAGGTGTTGCCTGGCGGACCAGCGAACGCTCTGGGGGAGAGGGCTGGGTGTGGTCTGAGCTGTGACTGGCATGTTGACAGCAGAGCTGCTGCAGTGGTATAGATAGTGAGAAAGATGGAGAGCAGCGTGAGCTCTTTTGTCTCAGAGCAATGTTTTCAGGTGGAGAAATTCTCTCCACCTCCTCCACCAGAGTATAGGGGAAAGGGAGAGAGGTTCTGTGAAAGAGGGGTGGGCAGAGGCTCGGCTTGTTATATACGCCACAGCAGCAAAGTGGCTGATGACAGCCCTGACTGGCTGATGTCAGCCATCACCACGGAATCAATAGCAATGCCCGATTCAGTGCAGTATAGAGTTTTAACCTGAAGAGGGCGCCACACTGACTGTTTTAGGCAGAAATTAGGCAGAAATATTTTTACTAAGATGCACTAGAATACCAAAATAATTACCAGAAACGTAGACAGCAGCATTAGACACTCATTTATACTCTTTATCAGCAAAAAAAAATTATTTGGGGTTGAGTTGTTCTTTAAATTGCTGCCCTCTGTTGTTTTCCTCTGAGATCCTGAGGAAATTGAGAATGGAACAGATTCTTTCAAAGGTTTCATTCACTCGTTTTTTCAATAAATTTGCTGTGGTCTCCAGTATCAATGAATGCCTTGTGAGCCGTTTTACATGTAATAAATGGTCTGGCACTCCTGTTTCAGGAGGTTGCAGTTATTGCAGGTAAAATATTTTCTAAAATGCATATAAAACGTTGTCCGAAATTACAATTTGAAACATTTATTAAGGATATTTTTTGTTTATACGGTACATAACAGCACAAATTTCAATAAAAAAGTTTCACAATCTGGACGTGTGACGTAAGCGAAGAGAGTCATGTGCTATGCGCTACCTCTGCTCAATTTAGCGAGTAGGTAGTTATCGGGTAGAGTGGTGGTGTTATCGAGAGTCAGTTACTAATGATATTCTCATGGCCTCAGACAATGGACTTGTGTCTGTTCTGGTTTTGTTAGATCTCAGTGCTGCTTTTGACACAGTCGATCACAAAATTCTCTTGGAAAGGCTTGAACATGTTGCAGGGATCAAAGGAACAGCACTAGGCTGGTTTAAATCATATTTGTCTGATAGATTCCAGTTTTTTCATCTAAATGATAAATCTTCTTCACTCTCAAAGGTTACTTGTGGAGTTCAGTGCTTGGACCAATTATTTTCACCATATATATGCTCCCAATTGGTAAAATCATTAGACAGCATGGGATAAATTTCCACAGCTATGCCAATGATACACAACTATATTTATCCATAAATCCTGATGAATCCAATCAGTTAGGTAGATTACAGGCATGTCTGGAAGACATAAAAACATGTATGACTCTAAACATTTGCTCTTAAATTCTGACAAGACAGAAGTTCCCGTCTTTGGAACAGAAGTTCTTAAACAAAAACTGATTAGTCAATCACTTCATCTGGATGGCATTAAATTGGCCCCCAGTAATAACGTAAAGAAGCTCGGCGTTATTTCTGACCAAGACTTGACATTTAAATCCCATATTAAACAGGTTTCTAGGATTTCTTTCTTTCACATCCAGAATATTGCTAAAATTAGAAACATCCTGTCCAGGAGTGATGCTGAGAAACTAGTCCATGCATTTGTTACCTCAAGGCTGGACTACTGTAGTTCTTTACTATCAGGTAGTCCACAAAATGCCATTAAAAGCCTTCAGTTAATCGTAAATGCCGCAGCAAGAGTTCTGATGAATATTAAAAAGAGAGATCACATTTCTCCTGTTTTAGCTTCCCTTAATTGGTTCGCTGTTAAATCCAGAATAGAATTTAAGATCCTCCTTCTCACATACAAAGCCCTTAATAATCATTCTCCATTATACATCAGAGATCTAATTGTTTCATATGTTCCCAACAGAGCACTTCGCTCTCAGACTGCAGGTTTACTTGTAGTTCCTAGGATTTCTAAAAGTAGAATGGGAGGCATTTCTTTTAGTTATCAGGCTCCTCTCCTGTGGAACCAGCTCCCAGCTTTAGTCCGTGAGGCAGACACTCTATTTACTTTTAAGGCCAGGCTTAAAACTTTCCTTTTTGATAAAGCTTATAGTTAGAGTGGCTTAGGTCATCCTGAGCTAGCTCTGTAGTTATGCTGCTATAGGCTTAGACTGCTGGAGGACAGACTTACCAATTTTCTTCACTCTGCTACTTCCTTTTCTACTAATACTCTCCAGTTGTATTACAGTACATTCTGTTATTTCGACTCTGTTTTTTTTCTCCATAGAAGATATACCTGGTCTGGTATCCTGCTTGGCTGCAATGCCCTGTTGGACGGGGGGCATCGACTAGGATGATGCTCCCAGTAACTGCACATCCACTGTGTCCTGTTATCAACTTTTTACTTTCTGTAACATAGAAAGTACTCTTATATCAGATCTTTTGTTCCTTCTGTGCCTCTGCTCTGTCTTCTCAAACCCCCAGACGGTCGTGGCAGATGGCCGCTCCTACTGAGCCTGGTTCTGTTGGAGGTTTCTTCCTGTTAAAGGGGAGCTTTTCCTCTCTACCGTCGCTACATGCTTGCTCAGTATGAGGGATTACTGAAGGATTGCTGTGGTTGGAAAGTCTGCATCAACGGGGCCCAACCTCACGCCAATGACTGAAGCAATCTGCTGGGATTCCTTAAATAGGAAACTTTTTAACTGATGGGAATGTTTGTTTAAATGTATCGAAATGACTTCTTGTTAAGTGCCTTGAGATGACATCTGTTGTGAATCAGTGCTATATAAATAAACTGAATAGAAAATTGAAAAATTTAACAGTGTGTTCAATAGTTTTGTATTGAGTGCATGTGTCAATTATTGTGTTTGTGGAGGCTGTACAAACAGCAGGCTGTTAGGACATCGAATCCATAAATTTCCAAATAAAAACTAAAACAGAGCCATCTTCCGTTCCTGGGTGCATTTTGTGCAGCTGAAAAGACAAGATTTCCCTTCTGCTTCGGCTACGAAAAACATTTGTGGAGCTCAGTTCAGAGCGGAGGATTACCATCCCAGCAATGTGATGGGAGTTCAACATGGGATGTAGAAGCAAAAGCGCGGTTCCTTCAGTGCACACAACTTTATTGGCACCGCTGTCAGCGGCTGTTTCTGGGCTGTAGCAGGCGGAAGACAGTTATGGATTAGCTTAATTCTACGCAGACAGGATCTTGGCCTTAAGTCTTGTTGTCTATGCTGCTAATTACCAATTTTGTTGAAACAACAATATCAAGAATTAGATGCTATGTGATATGTAGTTTGTCAAATAAGCAGTCCTAAAAGGTTATCAGGAAAATGTGTACTTTGCCTCTCTCTCTCTCTCTCTCTCTCTCTCTAAATTGCTATACCAAGTTAGATGAATGGATATTAATGAGTTTGAGACAACTTAGAAAAGCTCATTATTGATCACATTCTAGAATTGCGCTGCTCTGGGTGGCTGCATGTTGGAGTGGCTCTGTTGGCTACATATTAAGTTTTGTTTTTTTTGTACATTGGTTCCTCTTTTTTCTTAAAGAAGATTGCATTTTTTTGACCTGTATACTTTCTAGTTTTTGGTGCTGTGAAGCTGGAAAGATTTTTGCTGTAAATTTTTCCCTTTTTGACAATTTGTTATGATGCGTAACCATGGCAACAATGTGGTTTACAGCCGGGAGCAGCTGATTAACATCGCAAAAGCTGAAATAATACCTCAACTGAAACCACAAATCCCCGATGAGTTGATAAGGAGGAGACGTGGATGCAGAGCAGGAGCGAAAAGGAGACAGAGAAAGAGGAAGTTCAAGCCATCTCTTCCATCGATCATAATGGGTAACGTAAGATCACTGGCTAACAAGATGGATGAACTCCAAGCCCTTACAAGGACTCAGCCAGAGTACCGTGAATGCAGTGTTATGTGTTTTACGGAGACGTGGCTGCTGGATCATATCCCCGACTCCAACGTCTGTCTGCCAGGCTTCCTGACTGTACGAGCAGACAGAGATCTGAAGACGAGCAGAAAAGGGAAAGGTGGTGGAGTAGCAGTGCTTGTTAACAACAGATGGTGTCATCCAGGACATGTTACTGTGAAGTGTCGTCTCTGCAGCCCAGATCTCGAACTCTTGGCAGTGAGTTTTCGTCCATATTATTTGCCAAGAGAGTTCACCAGTGTAATTTTGGCAGTTGTTTACATTCCACCTTCAGCCGTTGCCAACAATGCATGTGATGTCATCAGTTCCATTGTTGCTAAGCTACAGACACAGCACCCCAATGCATTTGTGGCAATATCTGGTGATTTTAATCATGCCTCGCTCTCTACTACACTTCCAACATTTCAACAATTTGTCAGCTGCTCTACAAGAGAAAACAGGACCTTGGATTTGTTTTATGCAAATGTAAAGGATTCATACACGTCCAAACCAAGACCTCCTCTGGGACAATCAGATCACAATCTTGTTTTTCTCTGTTCAGAATATAAACCACTTGTTCAGAGGCAACCTGTGACAAAACGAACTGTGAGAAAATGGCCACAGGAAGCTGAAGAAGCCCTGCAGGATTGTTTTGCAACCACAGACTGGATGACTCTTTGCCAAGCACATGGAGAGGACATCAATGACATGACTGAGTGTGTGACTGACTATATAAACTTCTGTGTGGACAACATCATCCCCACCAGAACAGTGAGATGCTTCCCTAATAACAAACCCTGGATCACCAGTGACCTGAAGGAACTGCTAAACAAGAAAAAAAGAGCCTTCAGGGAGGGAGACAGGGAATTACTGAGGAGTATACAGAAGCAACTTAAGGTCAAGATCAGAGACAGCAAGGAGGCATACAGGAAGAAGCTGGAGAACAAACTACAGAGGAACAATATCAGAGATGTCTGGTCAGGAATGAGAAAGATCACAGGTTTTAAGGACAGGAAAGATTGGATAGATGGAAGTCTGGACAGAGCCAATGAACTGAACACATTCTTCAACAGGTTCAGTTCAGGAACTAGCTCAGCATCCCCCTCTCCTGTTCCCAGCCAAACAGACATCCCACTATCCTCTGATCAACAGCTTTCCTGTTACACCTCGGATGTTTTATCCTTCACCTCAGCCATGGACTCTTCTAATTCCACAAGTTTGACTTCAACCAAGTCAGGAAATGCTGCTACCCCCTTTGCCTCCCCCTCCCACTTGTCTGTCTCCAAAAGTCAGGTGAAGAGGCAGCTGGAGAAACTGAACCGGAACAAGGCTGCAGGTCCAGATGGTGTCAGCCCCAGAGTCCTGAAGGCCTGTGCAGAGCAGCTCTGTGGGATTCTGCAGCACCTCTTCAACCTTAGCTTAACTCAGGAGAAGGTCCCAGTGTTGTGGAAGACATCCTGCCTTGTTCCAGTACCCAAAAGAACTCACCCATCAGTCATCAATGACTATAGACCCGTTGCCCTGACATCCCACATCATGAAGGTCCTGGAGAGACTCCTGTTGGCACCCCTGAGTAAGCAAACAAGAACGAATCAGGACCCACTGCAGTTTGCTTATCGCTGTGGAGTTGGAGTTGAAGATGCCATCATCCACCTACTTCAACCAACCCACTGTCATCTGGACAAAGCAGGCAGCAATGTGAGGATCATGTTCTTTGATTTCTCTAGTGCATTTAACACAATTCAGCCTGATTTGCTTTGTCAGAAACTCCTGAAGACACAGGTGGAGCCCTCAACAATCGCCTGGATCAATGACTACCTGACCAACAGACCACAATTTGTGAGACTGAAGAATTGTGTGTCAAACCAGGTGGTCAGCAGCACAGGAGCACCACAGGGGACCGTACTCTCACCATTCCTTTTTACTCTGTACACCTCAGACTTCCAGTACAAATCAGAGACCTGTCATCTGCAGAAATACTCAGATGACTCTGCAATTGTCGGGTGTATCAGAGATGGACAAGAAGCTGAATACAGAGAGTTGGTGGACCGCTTTGTGACATGGTGTGGAAACAATCGTCTCACCTTGAATGTGAACAAAACAAAGGAGATGATTGTAGATTTCAGAAGAAACAGGGATAAGTCAAACATTGTTTCCATCATGGGAGAAGAAGTGGAGGTGGTTGAGGAGTATAAATACCTCGGAGTTCACCTTGACAACAGACTGGACTGGAGGCGCAACAGTGAAGCCGTCTACAAGAAGGGACAGAGCAGACTGTACTTCTTGAGGAAGCTTAGGTCCTTCAAGGTTTGCAGCAAGATGCTGCAGATCTTCTACAAGTCTGTTGTGGAGAGTGTAATCTCTTCAGCCGTCATCTGTTGGGGTAGCAGCATCAGAGCCAGGGATTTAAAAAGGCTAAACAACCTGATAAAGAAGGCTGGTTCTGTTCTTGGGACAACTGTGGAAAATCTGGAGATGATAATGCAAAGAAGGATTCTTCATAAAATCAAAAAAATTATGGACAACCCTGAGCATCCTCTTCATGAGACAGTCACACAACAACAGAGCATCTTCAGTCGGAGGCTTCTTCAGTTTCGCTGCAATACAGACCGCTACAGGAAATCCTTCCTGCCCACAGCCATCATTATCTACAACAACTCCTTAAAGAATTGATTATATGAGCTATACCAACACTTAATTTCCCTCTGGGATCAATAAAGTATTTTTGAATTGAATTGAATTGAATTGAATTAATATTTGCAATGATCAAAACTATATTAGCTGACAAATAGTAGTGTTTTTTTATTTTCTGGTATATGATAGCAATCTGTACGAAATTGTGACGTTAGCACACGAGTTTATGCTAACATTGGTCTCACCACGACACCTGCCCAACTCTCCACTGATTGTCCTGACAGCACAGCTCCTTTGGCCATTAATCATTCCCCTGGTCTTTCTCTGCTCTCTGTAGCGCGCAGCAGGGTCATAGCTATATGGTTGTGCTCCATCATATATGTAATTGTAAACATTTAGGTTTCTTTAGTGTCGGATCCAGCATTAAAATCCATTGTTTGTTATTGATAGAGCTGAAGGGTCTCCCTTCGCCAACGTCACTTCCGGACTGGCGAGGTTAAATTTTCTCACAAAAACCACTCCAGAAGTCTAAATAATTTATTTACGGGTAATTTTTTATTTAGAACCGGTTCCTAATATATTTCTCTAAACAGTTTAAGATGGGGTTTAATCTGCAATATGCTCTTTAACTTACTTTGCTGGCGGTGTTCCAAGACAAATTCCAACTGTTTTTTCCTCTGCTCCTTTTTCTGCGGTAAAGAAATGCAACGCTGATGTGCTATATCCACAAATAAACCAAGCCTGACACGTTCTGCCATGCTGTGGAGTTGCTGACAGTTAGCTTCGGCTTCTAGCTTCTACTTGCAGAGACATGCTTTGCTCTCTCCAGGCTGCAAAATCAGCCTTCCCGTGGGTGGTCGCAAGCCAGGTTAGGCAAAACCATGAATACTAATTTTCCCTGTGACGTTAAAGAGACTGGTGTTTTCTGACGTGCTCGTTTTGCCATCTGTTTTCTTCCTGTGGCTAATGAAGGCAATGGGGTTGGAAAAAATTTTCATGTGCAGCATGCATATGCAGCTCAGAGTGACCTCCATCCAAAGTCGGATGGATACCGTCTCTCCAGATCAGACCAGGTTTTCCCCAACATTTTAGCCAATGTCAGTGTAGCCCACATCGTTTTCAGGACACCACTTGGACATCCAGCAGTTGAATGACAGCATGCGGCTAAACATGTCGTCACTGGTCAGGGGACCAGAAAATAACAGAGTCCAAAATTTTTTTGGCAAACTTACACACCGAAACAACATTCATTTGCATAACGGGTGTCATTACTGCCAGTGTGAATAAAAATCTTACTGTATTTACGCTTATCCTTAGCCAGCAGTTTCAGGTAGGATTTGATATCTCCCATTCTGGCCCCTGGCAAGCATTTGACTATGGTCGCTGGTGTCTCTAATGCCACATTTCCTACTATAGAGCTGCTAATTACCAGAGTCGGCTTCTCACCGAGTGTATCACTGAGCGAGTAGAATATGTTAGAAATGTAGACAGTCACAGATGACCCATGAGCTGGGTTCTGGGAAAATGCTTTCTATGTCACATCACCCAGCCAGCCTGTTCTGTTCGGGATCTGTTGAAGGACGACTAGGTGGTTCTGTTCCTTTTGGCTCCCTGCAGGCTAAAGGACCTCCAATTCCGACACCCTTGCCTCCAAAGCTACAACAAATGGTACATTTATTACACATACCATTATTACTAAAGGAGTCAGAGGAGAAACTAAGCATCTGACACACAGAGCAAGAGGGAGGAGGAGATTTAAGCAGGTATGAAAAGAGGAGGAGAGACAAAAGTAGGCATAGTTGCAATGAAGCTAAGCTAACTAAGCTAGTGAGACATTAACGCACCGAGAAAGAACGTGTGAAACACAGAGTTCCCAAAACCTAAACTACACCTACAGAAAATATGTGTTTTAACGTGCCTGGATGTTAGAATAACTTTTTCTTAATTTGTTGATTACTGAAGTCCCAAAGCCTTAGAAATGGTTTTGTAACCCTTTCCAGACTGTTAGATGCCAATGATTTCATTTTTCATCTGTTCTTGAATTTGTTTAGATCAGGATATATTTTGGTTTTTTTTTTGGTCAGAAATATTCTTTTTAAGGAATTTCTTGCTTCTACAGGTCTGGCAGTATTCAGGCCTGGTTGTGGGTGGTTCAAGTAAATCATAAAAAGTGTGGCTATTTACAGTTAATTGATGATGTACAAGAAGGACATTTATTTTATCACATAGGGCCAGATTCTGGATAGCTTTGATAATTAAAATAATCTTTTGAAAATAGTTTGTGTACTCAGTCAATATTTGTCTAATATTGAAATTTGTTTGATGATCTGAAACCTTTAGGAGTGGTAAAAAAGCAAAAACAAATCTTTAAAAGGGAAATGCCATTTCACACCACCAATAGTATTTCATACTCAAGGACACCTGATGGTATGTGCTGTTCTAGGTTCCCCCATTCAGTCATTATTTTGCTTTAAAATACTTATAGTACATAAATTCTAAACTCAGTATGTTTTGAATAACACAGGACGGATTATCTATGTGTTCAAAATCATATGTAATCTTAATAATCACATATTTTCACTTCGATTGGGTTTTGGTAAGATCCTTTCCAATTAAAAATATATTTTAAATACTGAGCCTACTCTATTTTACCGTTGGACTACAGTGTGCATGCAGGGCACAGAAGTAGTGGTAGACTATGAACCTGCAGAATCTTTCAATCATCACTTGCTTTAAATAAATGTTAAAAAGCTCAAGAACAGCTACAGTACAGTTCTGTAAAATAGCAATCTTCTCTTGTTCTGTCCACCAACGTATTTCACTGCCACTGCTGGAAACATGGTGTGGGTGGTAATGGATGTCTTCTCACCATTGTCTTTGACCTAATTGAAACTGAGTCTGTGGATAAATAGGTCCATTCGGTGAGACTAGGCTCGAGTTGATGCATGGGCCTTTTTTGTCCAAGCAGATTCCCATCAGTGAGTCTGTGTTTCTGTTTCTCAAGAGAAGAAGCAAGCTTGTTTCAGTCATGAGTAGTTAGGATTCTTTTTTTTTTTTTTTACTTACACAAAGATCCATCAAATGTTTTCTTTTTTTAATAGATTAAGAGCAAATATTATGAAAGTCTCACTCAAAATAGACCAATTGAAATAGATTGGACACTTTTTTAAACAAACTGAGCTCCGATTCTGTGACTTAAAAAATAATCTCAAAGTGGGTAATTACTAAAAAATAGCTTGCACTCACATCTTTATCAGTAACTTCAAATGGCAAATGCTTTGCAAGCAGAAATAAATTCAGCTGATTATGAATTTTTATCAATATTTTATGAGAGTTGAGTTGTTTCAGTTGTTTGTGGTTAGTGTAATGGCATCTTGACATAAATGCCTAAATAAACAAACAAAAGCAAATCCAAATAAAAATGATTGTTTCTTTCTTTAAGGACAATTTAAATAATATAATAATATTCGTCAATTTAAACCCCCTCCACCATACTGGATGGATGGATGGATGGATGGATGGATGGATGGATGGATGGCTTAAACTTGATTGGGGTTAAGCAAAACCCATAAGGCAATGATGTCTTTCTGCTGTGCAATTTAATCCAATCCAGTGCAATAAAAAGCCTTTGAGCAAAAGAGTATAAATCCAGCGGTCAGCCTCAGAGGTTTGTTTATAGAACATCAGCGAACCAACAGCATCATGAAGACCAAGTAATACAGTGGACAGGTCAGAGAGAAAGTTGAGGAGAGGTGTAAAGCAAGGCACTATATGTAGGTATTGATATTTATTTGGGTCTCTTGCCCAAAGACCACTTAAGACAGGCTCTAGCCCCCTGTGACCTTACATGGAAAGATACAAATTACGCTTAAAAGGCAGGTAGTAACAAATTTATCCATAAAATACCCTAAATTAAAATCTAAATTATGGAGAAGGAAACTCAATGACACAAGTTTACCCCAACTGAATAAACAAGTGTCAAAGATACCAAAACTATTAGACGCAAATGAGGCTAAAACTGAAACAACAGGAGATTATAACTGAATGCATTTAAAATACAAACAACATTCAAAAACAACACATAGTTCTTTTCTGTTAAAGTTGATAGTTTTGTGTAATTTTTGGGAATTTTTATCTTTACTTTGGGACAGTCACACACATACACATAATTTCACCATACCTTGGATCCAAAATAATGGCTTCAAGTAATATGTGTCATAATTCTTAACATATTTTGTCAAGGTCAGAAAGGAAGGAGTTGAGGGTAAGAAGCCAAGACATACACCTCTTGAGCAACACTTCCTGGGGAGTTCTGGGGTGTTCCCAGAACATAATGTATTATTCCTCCAGCGAGATATGGGTTTTCCTCGGGGTCTACCCTCAGTGACATGTCCTAACTCCACGAAAGGGGAGTGAACCATGAGTCATACTGATTAGATGCCCATACAATCACTTTACAGGTGAACTCAGCTATTTTGAGAAAGAAAATGAATTCCAAATGTATCTGGGATCTTGTTGTTCTCCATATTATACATACAGTGGGGCTGAAAAGTATTTGGCAGCCACTGATTGTGCAAGTTGTCCCATTTAAAAAGATGAGAGGTCTGTAATTTTCATCATGGGTACACTTCAACTGTGAGAGACAGAATGTAGAAAGAAATCCAGGAAATCACATTGTATGATTTAAAAAAATGTTATTTGTATAATGGTACAGAAAATGAGTATTTAGCACATACATACATACATACAAACAAGCAAGAATTCTTGCCCTCACAGACCTGTTACTTCTTCTTTAAGAAGCTCTTCTATCATTCACTCATTACCTGTATTAATGGGACCTGTTTGAACTCACTATCTGTATAAAATACACTTGTTCACACCTTCAAACAGTCAGATTCTGACCTCCACCATGGCCAAGACCAGACAGCTGTGCAAGGACACCAGAGTACACCTGGACAAGACTGGGCTGAGCAAATCTACAATAAGCAAGCAGCTTGGTAAGAAGAGATCAACTGTTGGAGCAATTATTAGAAAATGGAATAAACGCAAGATTTCTAACAATCTCCCTCGACCTGAGGCTCCATGCAAGATCTCACCTCGTAGGGTACACATGATCTTGAGAACAGTGAAGAAACAGCCCAGAACTACATGGGCGGAACTGGTCAATGACCAGCAGAGAGCTGGGACCACACTAACAAAGGTTATTATTGTCATCGATTAAAATTCTGTAGCTTATAAGGTTCCCCTGCTTAAGCCAGCACATGTTCAGGTCCGTCTAAAGTTTGCCAGAGTACATCTGGATGATCCAGAGGAGGACTGAGATAATGTCATGTGATCAAGATGAGACCAAAATAGAACTCTTAAGTATAAACACCAATCGCCATGTTTGGAAGGGGAAGAATGCTAAGTTGCATCCCAAGAACACCATACCCACTGTGAAGCATGGGGGTGGAAACATGGGGGTGATTTCTGCAAAGGGGACAGAACGACTGATCCACATTAAGGAAAGGATGAATGGGGCCATGTATCGTGAGACTTTGGACAAAGATCTCCTTCCATCAGTGAGAGACCATTAAAGATGACAATGATCCCAAACACACCGTCCGGGCAATAAAGGAGTGGCTACTTAAAAAGCATTTCAAGGTTTCTGGAGTGGCCAGCCAGTCTCCAGACCTCAATCCAATAGAGAATCTGTAGAGAGAGTTGAAAGTTTGTGTTCCCCAGCAACAGCCCCAAAACATCACAGCTCTAGAGAAGATCTGCATGGATGAATTGGCCAAAATACCAGGTACAGTGTGTGCAAAGCTGGTGAAGACTTAAGGGAAACGTTTGACCTCTGTCATTGCCAATCAAGGTTACATTACAAAGTATTGTGGTGAACTTTTGTTATTGACCAAATACTTCTACCATTATACAAACACATTCTTTAAAAATCATACAATGTGATTTCCTGGATTTCTTTTTAACATTCTGTCTCTCAAAGTTAAAGTGTACCTATGATGAAAATTACAAACCTCATCTTTTTAAGTGGAACAGCTTGCACTATCGGTGACTGCCGAATATTTTTTTGCCCCACTGTACATCAGGATCATAAAGGAGGTTTCAGTCATGCATGAGAACAATTAGAAAACATATAACGCAAATTAAGTTTAACTCCACCCACATGTCCAGTTTGAAAAATGCCTCAAAATGAGAAGTTGCCTGGCGCATCAGTAAGGGGGAGGGCCGGGTGAAGTTTGTGTTGTGATTGACATGTTGACAGCCAAGCTGCTGCAGCTGCGGCACCTATGTGCGGCACACAGACAGCCAGAAAGACGAAGCCCAATAGCGACGTGAGCTCCGTTGCCTCAGAGGGAGGCAAGTTTGAAGTTGAGAATTTCTCTCCACCTCTTTCAGAGGAAAGAGAGGAAAGGGAGGAAAGGGAGGACGGTTCTGTGGTTCCAAGCGGCCCTGAGCCGTATTGTTTCGGTTCGTGAGTTGCCCGGGACCACAGGTGCCGAGCCTGTAGCGGTATTGCAGCCTCCCTCTTCAAACAGAGACGCTTAGCATAACCCAGTTTAACCTCCATGAAGTTGGAGAAGGAATCACACGTAAAATGATTTTTGCAAACTCCAGATTGAGGCGGGAGGTCGCAGTTTTCCCCCATGTCTATTTCACGCAAACACTGGCGCCTAATTTCTAAGTCCAGTGGAAACAAATGTGTACCCACAGAACTATCGCAACCCACTACACTACACTTTCTCCCCACCCTAACACAAAATTAAAATACACTACAATAAACACTGAAATTACACACGATATAGAACAATAAATGCAACTTATCTAACACTGTCAACTAAAGTCCACAGCACTATAAAACACTGTAACAACAATCGAGGCAATTAGGACTAAGTAATCTAAAATCTAATCTAAAATTCAAAAGGCTATGCTAAAGAATCTAACTAAATGCTAAGCTAACAAATCACTAACCTGATAAACGCTGTAAACACTTGCTATTCCAACACCAACTCGGTACCGAGGTGTGGCCTAGACTGGTCTTGTTTTATACTCCACAGCGGCAGGACGGCTGATGTCAAGTTTCAGAAAGTGAAACTCATATCATTGTAATATAATGTTTAAAATGTAAAGCACATGGGGTAGAACTTTCTATAATAATGTTGTCCATGTTTGTTTCACACGCAAAAACTATATTATGCAGCAACAAAAAACATGTGAGTTTCATATGTTGATTTTATATCTTGTGATTAAAGCGTGTGGAAAACCTTCTATGATACATTGATTTCTGTTAGTCTTAGAACCCCCCCCCCCCCCCCAAGTGTTTAACATGAGAACATTTTCTCACATGTGAAGCCTGTTTTTCACTTTACAGTTTTTTTGCAATAATTATTCTCACCTGTGAACATGTGAACTTCACGTGTTTATTTCATAAGGGATATTTTACAAACATTCTCTGTCATAAAGAATCTGGCAATATCTAAGTATAAAAGACATCTCTAGAACCTTTTCATATAGATTGAGCCCCTTACACACAGGCACAAACTACAATTTCTCATGATTTAATATGCATCCGTTCTGCTTTGCAAATTGCACAAATTATGTTGAAAGACGCTAGAGTCTCAGATAGGCCATCATGAACAACAAATGAAGTGTTTTTGTTTATTTGTCGGTGATATATGTCACAGCAAACATGTCAGTTTATCAGAAGCAGAGCTTTGTAAATCATCTCTGACTAAACAGTCTAGACGGCTGCGTTGTTTTGGGCTAGATGTGACAGCAGTTTAATTAGATATTCACACAGTGTTGCTGCAGAGTAAATACTTCAGACAACACAAATTCACACGGGCAGAGAGGAGCACCCTGGCACATAAACAGAGTACAGTTATGGCCTTCAGCAAGAACACTTGATTAGGTTTTTTCAGTACCCTTTACTCCCTGCATACACAAAATCCCACTCATACAGCATTCGAACTATCAAAAGATTGTTTATGCTAGGCTCCTATAGGGGCAAAGCTAGAATAAGAAAGGACATGGGGACACATTTGAAGAAGACAAAAGGGTTGTAACTGATAACAGTGACTTGATATTCATTTACTTTTTTCTTTTCTACTACTCTCGCGTTGCATGATATGCTGTTATTTCGACTGTTAACTTTGTTTTCTCTTAGTGTTTTTCTCTCCATAGAAGGTACAGCTGGTCTGGTATCCTGCTTAGCTGCACTGCCGTTTGGACAGGGGGCTAGACTGGGATGATGGTCTCGGCGGCTGAACATCCCCCGTCTCCTGTTATCAACTTTTTACTTTCTTTAATATAGAAAGTGCTCTTATTTCAGGTCTTCTGCTCTTTCTGTGTTTCTGCTCTGTCTTCCTAAACCCCCAGACGGATGCGGCAGATGGCCGCTTGTACTGAGCCTGGTTCTGCTGGAGGTTTCTTCCTTTTAAAGAGCAGTTTTTCCTCTCCACGGTCCCTACATGCTTGCTCAGTATGAGGGATTGCTGAAGGATTGCTGTGGTTGGAAGTCTGCACCAACAGGACACAACCTCAAGTCAATAACTCGATGCAATCTGCTGGGATTCCTTGAATAGGAAACTAACTAAAACTTTAAACTAATTGGAATGTTTGTATGATTGTATTGAAATAACTTTTCTTGTAATGTGCCTTGAGATGAGAACTGTTGTGAAACGGCGCTATATAAATAACCAAAATTGAATTAAATTGATATGCAATGTAATGATTAGGAAACACATAATTACCGAGTCATTAAGTCCTAAAATAAAGTACAAGGAAGTAGAAGAAGGAAGTAAGCTTAGTTTTGAAAAAAAACAAACCCACAGACGTGTGTTGACAGTTTACGATTCTGTCCCCATCGATCCTATGCAGGGTTGGGAGGGTCTACACCCTGGACAGGTTGCCAGTCCATCGCAAACCAAACAGTTTGCGATAACTAACCTAAAAAGATATAAATTATCTTCTGATTTTGTCTTTCCAAGTTCAGTTATAGTAGCATGCAAATCTTCTCCATACATCCAGAAATGTTGTGATCTGTGACTTTTTCTTTTCTTCTCATAATTGATGTCTAAGTACCAAGTATAAGCCCAACAGATTTACTTTCACAAGTGGAGCATTACGGCTTGATCTGTGACTTTAAAAGCAGTCAAACATTAAGTATTTTCTTACATTTTGTTTTGCAAAATCTGTTGTTGGTTTGTTTTAGTAACATACTATTTCAACACAGAGCACTGCAGGTTTAAAATTAAATAAAATAAAGATATTCCATGATTAAATTATTAAACCCCCAACATTTCAATGAAACTAGGACTTTATAGTTCCTGACAGGGTCATGATCAAGTAATTAACTACAGCAATACTATACTGAATATGAATACTATATTCATAAAGATGGCCATATGATTCTGCTATTGTCAGAATTTAACACCTTTGATTTAATTTATTTAATTGAATTAGTTTTCTTGCAAATAAAAAATGTCTTTCATGCCCTAAAAACGTTTATTGCTGCTTAGTTTGTACAGGCTTTAAAATTATAATCTATAGTGCAGAAGAATGAACTTTCACAATGCGTTCCCCACATTTAAATCTGCCCATGTTTTATTTTCATAGGCTATTATGATCAGTTAAAATACAATTTAGATTAAAAAGTCATAAATGCATGATTGTTGCAAATGTTTTCTTACTGTTGGGCATAGCCTTTAAATTGCTGCCCTGCAAATTTGATTTTTTACTTTGCAAATGTTTGGATGTAAACCAGTAAAGCCTCTTTGAGGAAGCTGCGTTACCCCGGTTCCTCATCTTACTGATTAACTGCTTTAATTTTGTCACTGTCCTACTTTTAGTCTTATTATATAAATGGTCTGTTTACTATTATATTTTCTGCTCTGTAAAAAATTTGAATGGATTGATTTTACTTGACTTTGTTCAATAACCTTTCGCCTACTGACTCCTGGAGAAAGGCACAAGCCCTCCAGCAACTCTGCAAGGATTAGGTGTATGAACAACAGACCGATTATTGGTGAGAAAAGTGTATATAAGGTTCTGTATTTCCATATGTCCTTTTTTAATCCCTCAGTAATGTTTCAGTAAGATTAGAGCAATGTTATCAGAAGGTGATTTAAACGGTTAGTAAATTTGTATCCAGACTGTGCAAGTTCTAGGGGTGTAAATGTACATGTATCCGTATTCAGATTTTTTGGTACTAAACCTTCGGTACGGCACACAGGCGTACTGAGTTTCCACACAGAAGCATAACTGCGTGCACTTTAGCCAGCAACACATGCAACTCTGTAAACAAATTCAGTGCTGCTAAGCTTCCTGCTAGCAGATGTAATGGCCAGTGACTTTTATAAGTGAGATTAGAAACTTGAATGCAAGCTACCTTTGCTAAAGCCTCCTCTTTGGGAACACTTCGGCTTCCTGGTGTTACAAAACAACACATTTTCATGTTAACTGGTTACTAACTTCCTTTAGCATCAGCGGTTGCTGTTAGCTACCACAGTTGTGATTGAGCCATCTGCCCTCGTCGGCACCACTCTCTTGACGCAGGAATAAAGAATAAGCAGACTTTGGCAGAAAGCCAAAGTATTGATGTTGCAGTTTCCTAAAAAGAAAATATTTAAACCGTGTGTGTTATTTATTTTATAGTATACATTTTTTTCCTATCTGAAAACATTTTGTTGGAACATTTACTGCAAGTACAGTTTGATTTTAAATGTCATTACATAAAAACTTTTTTTCACTTTGTTCCCTGACTGTACCGGAAAAAAAAACAATCATGGAAATTGAAACCAACGTTATGTAAAGAACACGGTATATACCAAACCGGGATTTTTGGCGTACCGTTTTACCCCTAGTTTGTTCTTGAAAGTGTTTCATATTGGAGATCACCCAATAAATTATTAGACAGCTATTATATTAAGAAATCTGGTTAGCAATTATGTTGATTACAGTGCCTCGTAGATGTGTTTTGTACGTATGCAATGCCATAGAGCAACACAAAGTAGAGCAGAACTGTGAAGTGAAACATGAATATTTAGAATAGAATAATAATCCTTTAGTGTCTCAAAAAGGGCAAAGTGGTAATGTAAGACAGGTAAAAATCAGAAATGTTTGTTATTATTTTTCTTAGTTTAAACTAATGTTTGCATTTATAAATAGAATAAATCACATTCAGATGGACACTTTTTACCAATTCATTGACTTCTGAAGAAAACCTTTTCCACTGAAGTTTAATTAGGAGTATCTGAGCAAAGGGAGCTGCATACAACTGAGCAGTACTCCTTTCAAAGTTGTATTTGTAAAAAAAAAAATTCAAAACCTGCATTGTTTTATTTCCACTTATGAAAAGGTGGAAAAAGTACTTTTTACGAAGTATTATCCTCTCCTTCATTTTTCTCAAATATATAAACTACAGAAGCAAAAACAACAACAATGACTACAAGACTCAATTTAGTTCCATATTGCAGTTTTACTAAAATGCACACAAACACTACGCATAAAATTAGTTCATATGATACAGCAAACATTGTTGCAATAGCAGAGTATCTTTCTAATTTGTCCTTGTCCCTGCTGCTGACCCTTTTGGCCTCCGCAATATTTTGGATCAGAAGGTGCTCATTGCTTCCTGACAGATGGTCAAGTGCACCAGTCATTTCCCCAACTACAGGGGGGCACCATCTGAATCTACAGACAGGGGGAAATGCAGAATATCCTTGGTATAACTCTCCTTCTCATTTCCAGGTATTTTTTTTTTTTAATAATTTAAAATATTGTATTTTTTTACAATGTCAAAAACAATTCCAAGGTTATGCTGTTAATGTACCACTATTTCCTCTTCTTGCTATTACAGAAATCGGAGAAAATAGGAACGGTAAAAAAAAGCCAACTTATATTTATGTGACATCTCACTCCTCCAAGCTGGATGGTGGCTCAGCAAGCAAATTGCAATTTTTGAGACACTGAACTCAATGCACAACAAACTTGGACTGTTTGAGATACAAATTCAAAATACTCCCGAGGAATAATCTGACTCGCATGAATAAACAGCTGGAGATAATCAACCCCTTATTGAGAACCAATGAAAACATTCCCTGGAGTCGTTCCAACATGATCCCCACCAGTATATTAATAGTTCTGGGGACAACAGCACTGATAGAGACAGAAGGTTAACAGCTATTGGCCCAGTGTGACTCCTGGGAGGCAGAATGACCAATTTCTGTGTTTAATATGGTCTAATTAAATCTAAGTCCTGCTCCAAAACATTGCTAGTAATGTTCTTTTTCAGTGTAATAAAACTGCAAGAGGCAGTTTGCTCTCACATTTTATTACTTTTATGTTGCTTATATTTGTAAATATAAATGTTTTTGGATTTCCAGTATTCTCCCACACAGTAGCACATTATCATTTCCCATATGTAGACAAATAGAAGTGTGTTTGTGTCTTTTCCTGCAAGAGCATGGGTGCTGTTTGTGCGCTGTTCCTTCATCTATCAGTGGGCTGCCCTTCTATGATGACCACCAAAGCTCCATTAGTACCCACAGTCCTGATTGATGTTCCACAGTACTGTGATAGAAGGCTACCAATGCTGTTCTGAACCAGCAACATGCTTATTACAACAGTTCACACCACAGAAAAGGGAAATTGCTTTGTTGATGTCCTGAGGCTTAGATTTGAATCAGGGGTGAGCTCAGGAAATGTCAGAAACTTATCTTTTTTTCTGAAATTTGCTTGCAAATGTGCCATATCTCTGAAGGAGAATGTTTTTGTAAACATGGCTGTTAAGATAATGAGACTTTCATGAGTGAATGTATGGAATCACAATCAGTTATTTCACGTGGAACTTTCATAGACTTTGGACGGAAGACTTTTAAACACAAATAAGCTGGTTGTCCCTTAAAATATAAAGTGTGAAGTTCAGTCAGTGATACTCCAAATGGGCATTGAACTTTAACTATGTTCATTTGGTTTCAAGGGGTTATATCAGCACTTAACTTTATAATTGTGCTTGAGCTCGTGATACTTTTAAGTATTTCCCAGTATAAATTCAAGTAATGTAAAAAGCTGTAAAATAAAACCAATTTGTCCATTCATGAAGAAGTGGTCAGGAGAAACATCTAGTAGAAGTAGCATGAAGATGTAACAGCTCAGCTCCCTAAACAAGTATTTAAAAGCCCTTTGTCAATTTAGCCTGTCTTTAATTCGGCTTATGATGTAAACTGTAATTCAAAAAACTATTGTTGCTCTGTATGAGTGCAAGGGCATCAGCAATCCCATTTCTTACAACTTGGTGAAGATTGTTTTATTTCTGCATGAAATGCAGTGGTTGTGTTAAAGTGGTAGTGAATGGAAGCAGCTGAAAATCTTAATGTTGTACAATGATCAGTTAACACTTAAGGTTACACATGATGACAAAATTTCCCTCCAGTAATGTAACTGTAAAGACATTCTTTTTGCAAAAGCACCATCTGTTACACCCCTCAAAGTCTAAAAATCTGCCATTGTAATTTTTTTTAATAATACCTTGTTTGGCCCTAAAAAGTCAAAACATGGATATACAATCTGTTGGTGATTTAGCTCAGACAATGAGTACAAAAGAATCACTCCTGAAACTAATTATCGATGGTAAAGATATCACGATGGTTTGAACTGTTATGAACTGTGCTGCCTCCTTCACTTGAAGCAAAGAGTTTATAAAACACTTGAATCATATCCTGGAATAAAAAGTGTGTTGATCGGATAGTGTTTTATGACCCTATGTATACATTTTTCCTCTTCTTCTGTTTGTTTACCTAAATCTGTTGTGAAGCACACACAGCTCAGACATGAAGGTCACTTCAAATGCTTCAAATCTCACCTAGTTTGCATGTAGGATCTTTAAAGATGTAAGATTTTTCACAATTCCTGCATTAAAAAAAAAAAAAAATCAGTGTCAGCCTACTGGTCGTTATTTAATGTTACTATCTTCTGTGGTATTGGTGCACTGATTAAAGTAAAAACAAATACAACAGAGAACAGAACAGCAAAAGGTGTAACTGCAATACTTAAGTGGAGAATTTCTAGCTTCTGTCATGTTTGTGAGTAGATAGGACCCAAAGGCAGCAAAAATAAAACTTATGTGATTTATTGTAGCAAAAAACAAGGAGCAAAAACTTACAGAACTAGGAGAACCAAAAATACAGAGAGAGGAAGAAACAGGAACTGGGAAGGAATGACGACAGACCAGCAAGTAGTGACTGAATGAGAGAAGAATTTATACTGGGGAGGAAATGAGAAAGTGAGAGGAGACCAATGACCAATTAGGGGAATCAGATGCAGGTGAGAGGGAGAGAGCAGGTGGAAATAATCCACAACTGGGACAGAAGGAAGAATGGCTAGGGAGACAGAAAACACTAAAGAAACTATAAAGCAAAGATAATATGTCTGGGGAGGAATCTTTAAGGAAACACTGGAGAACAGAAGGGAGAAATAAATAAGGAAACTCTCCAAAGGGAAATACAAATAAGAAGGTGGACAAAGAAGCAAAGGGTGGAAAACATCTAAGAACAAGGAGAAATACAGAAAAAAGAAAGTGACAGAAATAACTAATAAAGACAAAGAATAACTTAACATGATAATAGAACTAAATAAGGAAAATAACTAACAAAACACAAACATGAGGGACAAAACAAGAAAGCAGCTTGGGGCACAGGGGGGAAGTAAATCAAGTGGAAGGAAAACGAACAAACAAAAGCTTCATGCACAGTCAACACCTCTCACCAGAACAGACACATGCTTTGCAGGTTTTGTGCAACACCTGTGCATCAGACAGCAGCTCAGTTTTTAAAATCAACTGCAAAATCAATACCGTTTTCAGTTGTAGGAAATGCTGTCTTGAGCAGTGAAATCACACAGTACATTGATTAGCAACTTTGTCAGCATGGTTTATTTGAATAATTTCCAATTGGATTTTGTGCTATGAATAGCCACAATAGCATCAAAGTCAGTCACAAAAAATAAATTAAAAGATCTCATCACGCCTTACTTGGTCACAAAAACTGAATGTGTACTTGGTAGAACCGATTGCTTGTCTTATTAGAGTCTGAAACCAGAGAAACCAAATGCAAAATAAGAGGCTTTGATGCAGCACCTGAAAGGAAAGCTAAGGAGGTTTACCAGCAAAAGGTGGTGCAAACCTGGACACTGAACAGATGAAAAATTGTAGAAAGCTCTGGGTCAAACAAAAAACCTCAAGGAGCAGTGACTTGGGTTGCTATGGCGGCGCACAGTGTTGCAGCGGCTTCTCCAGCTCCCGGAATTAAGCCTCATTTGTTGCCCTTTGTGGGCACTTTTAACACTAATTTAGTGCTAAATTGACGGCTGAAGTACAGCTCAACCGAACTGACAGACATCAGGGACAGTTCGGTTATTATAATTTCACAAAAACTTAAATCTGCTCTCGGACGCCAGCGGCTCCTGAGGACAACGGAGTGGCGCAGCAGGATTCGGGGAGCAACGGGCAAGGGGACACGATGTGCCCGAAAACAGAAGAGAGGAAAGCGGGCGGGTGCGCTGGCACAGTTAAAGGCTAGGAGATCGCTGATACCAACTCTCTTCCTGGCCAACGTCCGCTCACTGGATAATAAACTGGACTTGTTACGTCTGAGGCTGAGTGTTTTTACAGAGATGAGGAACTGTGCTGTTCTTTGCCTAACGGAAACCTGGCTCAACAACAACATGCCAGACTCAGCCTTCCAGATTGAAGGGCTTTAGTTTTTCCGAGCGGACCGCGACCACCGGTCGGGTAAAACACAGGGAGGAGGACTCTGTGTGTACGTGAATGAAGGTTGGTTTACGAACTGTGGACTGGTGAAAAGCTCCTGCTCTGAGGCGATAGAGTTTATGACTGTGAAATGTCGGCCGTTTTATCTGCCACGAGACTTAACTGCAGTGTTCGTCACCATTGTTTACATTCGACCGGGTGCAAATGCCAACGAAGCATCAAAGGAGCTATTTGACACCATTAGCTCGCTGCAAACAAAGCACCCGGAGGCGTTTTACGTGGTTGCGGGGGACTTTAACCACGTGAAACTGACGGACACTCTGCCAAGTTTTTACCAGCATGTCACCTTTCCTATACGCGGAAAAAAATACTCTGGACTGTGTGTACAGCAACATCCGCGGTGCATGCAGAGCTTTTCCTCGTCCCCATCTTGGCCTCTCCGACCACATCTCCATCCTGCTGGCACCAGCATACCGCTCCCTGCTGAGACGTATCAGGCCAACGAAGAAGACAATCACTGTGTGACCAAGAGATGGGGCCTGTGTGCTCCAGGACGGTTTTCAATACGCAGAATGGCAGGTCTTCAAAGAGGCAGCTACATATGAGGGAGAGGTGGACCTGGAGGAATACACATCATCTTTCCTTGGTTTCATCTCCAAATGTGCTGATGATGTCACCACCACCAGGATAATAACCTGCTATCCGAACCAGAAACCCTGGCTGAACTCTGAGGTGAGAGCCCTGCTCTAAGCTAGGGATGCTGCGTTCAAGGCAGGTGAGGCATCAGCACTCAGAGAGGCCCGAAAAGGACTGACTGCAGGCATTATGAGGGCCAAAGCTACATACGCCCCGAAAATCCAGGGTCACTTCACCACCAATGACCCTCGGCGCATGTGGAGGGGCATTAAATACATCCCGGACTACAACACCAAGGATGCATAATGCCCAAGAGACCCCTCCTTGCCAGATCCACTCAACCATTTCTATGCCCACTTTGAGTTCCCTGATGTCTCCCCCAGCACCAAACTTACACCACCACCTGGTGACACGCCCATCAGTGTGACCACAGCAGATGTAAGGAAGACCCTTCAGTGTATCAACCCGCACAAAGCAGCAGGGCCCGACAACATCCCACGGCGGGTACTGAGGGACTGTGCACACCAGCTGGCTGAGGTGCTGGCAGACATCTTTAACACGTCACTGTCACTGTCATCTGTCCCTTCCTGCTTAAAGACTGCCACGATTGTCCTCGTCCCCAAGTGCTCCACAGTGACAAGCCTGAATGACTATCGGCCCATAGCTTTAACCCCGGTAGTTATGAAGTGCTTCGAGAGGTTGGTCATGACCCACATCAAAGACGCCATCGATATTACTGTGGACCCCCACCAGTATGCCTACAGGAAAAATCGCTGCACTGACGACGCCATTTCATCGGTGGTCCACACAGCAATGACCCATCTGGAGAGCAGAAACTCCTATGTCCGTCTGCTCTTTCTGGATTTCTCCTCAGCCTTCAACACCATCATCCCACAGACGCTGGTGCAGAAGCTCTCCTCCCTCGGACTGAGTCCCACGCTGGGGAACTGGGTCCTGGACTTCCTGACCAATAGACCTCAGACTGTTAAGATCCACAACACCATCTCCTCCTCCATCACCCTCAGGACAGGCTCACCACAGGGCTGCGTGTTGAGCCCCCTCCTGTTCACTCTGCTGACTTATGACTGCTCAGCGAGACACCCCAGCTGTCATATAGTTAAGTTTGCGTATGACATATGACATATGACAGCAGTAGTGGGACGCATCGCTAACAACGATGTGTCCAAATACAGAGAGGAGGTGGAAAACCTGGTTCAGTGGTGCAGAGAAAACAACCTCTGCATCAATGTGACCAAGACCAAGGAGATGGTGGGGGATTTCAGAAGGGACAAGCGTCCTCTCCTTCCTCTGTACATCGGAGGAGTGAAGTGGTCTCCAGCTTCAGGTACCTGGGTGTGCACATATCCAACAACCTCACCTGGAATGCCAACACTTAACGTCTGGTCAAGAAGGCCCACCAGTGTCTCTACTTCCTAAGGAAGCTGCGGAGAGCTGGACTTGGGAGCTCCGTCCTGAGGAGTTTCTATCACTGTGCAGTAGAGAGCGTCATCTGCACCTGCATCACCGTGTGGCACGGCAGCTGTACTGCTGCTGAGAGGAAGGCTCTGCAGCAGGTGGTGAAAGTTGCACAAAGGACTGTAGGGAGCACGCCTCCCACCACCTCGAATCTCTACACGTCCCGATGCAGGGGACGGGCCCTCCGCATCCTGAAGGACTCCACCCATCCGGCTCATAGCCTGTTTCAGCCTGTTCCACCAGGCTCAATAACAGCTTCTTCCCTGCAGCTGTTAGACTGCTGAACTCCAGCTGTGTCCTGTAGAGCACATTTATTTATATTTATTTATTACATTTATATATATATATATATATATATGTTTTTTTTTGTTTTTTACTAATTTAATTTAAATAGGCTATAAATCCGGACCTGGGTCCTAATTTCATACCATTACATGTAACGTGAGATGGTATGACAATAAAAGTTCCTTGAATCCTTGCATCCTGCTGCTACTGAACACAGTGACTGCATATGAAACTCATTTTTACTCACTGTTTTCAGTTTATGCTTTCTGTTATCTATTCATAATCTAGTAAACAGAAATATGATTTACCAACCAGGGGTCACTTAGTGGTTAGGGGTTAATTAGTTTTAATAACTTGTTACAATCTTTGATATTTCATGAGAGTACATTGACCCAAATGTGGAACAGAAGCAAAATCAATGGAAAGAGTGTAAAATAACATCGTCAGAAAATGTTATGGTCTACAATTTAAGTTTGCAGGAAACCTTAGCATCAACAATTAGCCCCAAAATTATTCATATCCCTGGTAGATTTGGATTACAAATGATTCCTATTCTCAAAAAACAGTGATACAATCCAAAAATAGCAATGGTTTTGAAAAACCACTATGTATGTATTTTTCTTCACGTTTTGATGAAAAATACACTACTCACCTTAGGTTAGGGATATCGTGAGAGACTCAATGGATATAATACATATGGTGTCTGTTTCACTTCAGAGATTTTTGGGATAGGGAGGCAATTGTATTGGGGTGATAGACACACCTCATTTTGTGTTTTCCACGTAATGGTCTTACTGTATACAGTGTGCCTTACAAATTGGGGCCAACACCAAAAAATACTAAAGATAACCCTTTTCAATGTGGCATAAATTTCAACATTCTGTGGGTTTAAAAAGCTGGTATTGTGAGTAAGTCATTCCAACTCCATCCTTCAAAAAGCCATGAGCACACGACGTCACTTAACGGACGAGCAGCGCCACCTGGCCATAGCGTGCCTTCGGGTCGGTAGCAGGCAGTTAGATGAGACTGCAGACTTGCATCAAGACAGAGAACTACTGGCAGAGTTTGTGACAGACCCAAGAGTGGACCCCCACGAGTGACAGACCGCAACGATGACCAATACCTAAGGTCCTATGCACTCAGACATCGTCATGCAACTGCCACACAGCTGCAGGCCTGTTTACAAGATGTGACGGGTACTAGGGTTTCTGGACAAACCATTCGCAACCAACTCCACCGGTGAATGCCAGACGACCGTTGCAGGTGACTCCACTGACACCAAGACACCGCCGTGAATGTTGGCAGTGGGCACAAGACCCTGTGACCTGGACAATGCAGCAGTGGTCTACCGTCCAGTTCACTGACGAGTGTCGGGTCACTTTGCACAGAAATGATGGTCGTCAGCATTGCTCAAGAAGGGGGGGAAAGCGATATGCCGAGGTCAAGATGGTCCCCAGGGTTAGCTTTGGTGGAGGAGGTGTAACAGTCTTGGCAGGCATCACCAGTCAGCACAAAACTGATTTGGTTATTGTAGGTGGCTCGGTCACTCCACGTTCTTACCTCAGGGATATCATAGAACCCATCATCCTCCCCAAATTCCACCAGGACACCCCCAACTTTCTGTTCATGGATGATAATGCTCCACCACATCGTGCCAGAGTTGTCACACCTCGACTTCAGGAAGTCGGAGTGCCTCATATGGTATGCCCAGCAATGTCCCCTGACTTGAGCAGCATAAAGCATGTTTGGGACCAGCTGAAGCAGAGACTGGATGATCGTACCCCACTCCCACCTCCACTTCTTCATCCGTGATGGAAACAGTGTTTGACTTAACCCTGTTTCTTCTGAAATCTACAATTTCTACTTTGTTTTGTTCACATTCAAGGTAAGACAATTGTTTCCACACCATGTCACAAAGCGGTCATTCAGCTTCTTGTCCATCTCTGACACACCCAACAATTGCAGAGTCATCTGAGTATTTCTGCAGATGACAGTTCTCTGATTTGTACTGGAAGTCAAATAATAAAATCAAATAAGCCATTTGGGGCATAGCAAATATATCCAACTAACCCTTAACAGAAGATAGAACTTGGTGAGGGTTTAACTTGGAAGTAAGTTTTTTTTTTCTAATAAATCACAGAAACTGAAACATCTGACCATCGTCTTTAAAAATGTTGTTAATAAGCTATCTGAAATGCCATCTACAGTAGAAAATTATATCTGTAAAGTCAAAGCTCGGCATGGCTTCCTTAAAATGCTTTTTGTATCACAGACAGGGAAGAAAAACAATTGGAACAATATGTTTCGACATTGTTCTAAGTCCTTTTTTTATGTCTGTGAAACAAAAAGGCCCATTCTTGAATAATATTGTACTGGTGTTGCTTTGTATTGATGTAGCCTTTGAATTTATATGTGTGTTTATTAATAAGAGGCAAAGGCACCACAGACACAGAGGCTAGCTGCCAAGGAATTCATGCCCCAAGACAAATAGGAAGATCACTGGCTCTGTAGCCTGCTGATGAGTACACAGTCTCTTTGATTTTGCATTTGAAATGGAGATGTAAAGCTTGTACCCCACTGGCCTGTCACTGAACAGAATCCCTCAAATTAGGATTTTTGCTGTCATAGTCCTTCTTATCAATATAACAGTTGCAAAGGCTAAGAAACAGAATTGAGAATGGTTAATACTTAGTCTTCTCTTTGGCTTAGGAAGTTTTGTTAAGGTTTATATGCCTAAGAAGCGGGGTGCTGATGCTGATTAGGATAATGTTTGAATTATTTGTCTGTACAGGGATGCAGGCAATCTGTACAATGTCACGCAGGAAAGGCTGAGTCAGATTCAAACTGACATTTCTAACCAGCTGAGCTTCCTACACACAAACAGTTCTGTTTTATTGTTGAATTCATGCTGTTTGGCAGATGGCATACTTTTTTCCCATCGTATTCTCTTGCCATTGCTTTATGTACAGTGACACGTGACAAAGTGCATGATAGCTTTGCTGCACCATTTTAGCATTCCAATGCTGCACATTATTACACCCATTTCCACACATTAACCTTTTCTGAGTCCCTTTCTTACTGTTGTGCCCAGACTATGATTAATATGCCTTTGGTCTCGAATGATAAAATCTTGCCAATCTCCCTCTACGCCTGCCTACAACTCCAGTCACCTTATTATTTTCTAAAGGTTGCATGGTCACCAAGCTTAGATTGTTCTATTTCCCTGCTCTACATCTTATGCTGCACATGTCCCTCCCTCATTCAAATGTGTTTTGTCTGCACGAATGGAATATAGACTCTTTTTTTTTGCCTATGTGTGTATGTGTGTGGGAAGGGGGGTTGTTTCACCATATCATGTAACCATTTCATCAACTTCCCACAAGGCCAGCTTGAATAAAATCCCTTGGTGGCCCACAGTTTTCACCGATGATCTTTTGTAGCAAATGTGGGAATTCACCTAAACTACACGTGTGTTATGAAAAAAATAGTGAAAAAAAGTGAGAACTCTTTATTCATTTAGAGTGCATGTTTGTCTTTGTGCTTTATTTTTGATGTGATCTTAGTTAGGCAGAGTTTTCTATCCACCCACCCACCCATCCATATATATATATATATATATATATATATATATATATATATATATATATATATATATATATATATATATATATATATATATATATATATATATATATATATATATATGCTGTTGTATTCATATTGCAAAAATGGGCTGAAAAGGACCACAAACTCTCCCATAAGAAATCTGTAGAACCCTTGTTATAAGAGCATCTGCTAAGTCATTTGTTTTGTCAGTTAACACACTCAGGTAAGGTTACCAGTTATTCTTCTTATAAACTCTTACAACACATATTTAAAAGTAACTAAACTAATATTTTATGGTTTGTCTAAAAATGTTGCTTCTGTTTAGCTTGGTGTTCCTTCAGAGTGGGTTGTTTATTGTAAAGAGATCACACAAATGTAAATACATTGGTTTACAGCTGGATGTTCTATAACTGCTTGCAGGTGTCCTATTTAAATCACACTTGAAAGTTTGTGAATATACCACAGCAGGCCTGTAAGAGATTTAAGCAAAAGAAAAAGCACCCACTTTCTTGCAAAAAATCATGACGTGTACTGCCATTGAATCATAGACATAGACTTCCCAAATGAATAACTCATGAACAAAACCAACAGAAAAACACTGTACAGGCTAATTTTTATCATGAGCAATTGTGCAAATTAGACAAACAACAACAAAAGTCTCTGTTACTGGTTTGATGTCCTTGCAAGCAGAATTTATATTAATGATCCCATATCGCTGTATTCTGAACAGCTTACATGGGAATTTCCTGAAAGCTTAGACTTAATGGATAACAAAAGATTTGAATGTGGCTAAACACAATTTAATGGCTAATGGATGACAAGAAACAACAAAGAATACATTTCAGATATAAGTGGTATAGCAATACTAATCCAGAGATCTTCTGTAAGGCTATTGTGTACTGGGTTTGTTTGATATTCATAACAAACCAACTGATATGGTAACACATTTTATAAAACCAAAAAGTAGTTATTTTTTATTATTATTTTTGTTTTACAATGAGTAAAGAAGTGTGCTGGTATCAATTTCCATGAATAGAGGTAATGTAAACAGCTGTGTAACTGCAGCAGGATAAAGTTGAGTTAAAGTACTACGAAGACATGGGAAACTTTTGCTGAAGCTAGATTAACGAGAGAGATGAAGATCAGTGAGTGACAGTATGGTTTAATGACGGGAAAGAGCACTACAGAGGTGATATTTGCATCAAGACTGCTGTTGGATAAGTCAGGTTCTCCCAAAGATCTTTGTGGATCTAGAAAAGACACATGACAGGGTGCAATGACAGCAAATGTGACACTGCATGAGAAAGTCAGGTGTAGCAGAGAAGCACATAAGGGTGTTGCAGGATGTGTACAAGGACAACGAGACAGGGATGAGGTGTGTGGTTGGAGTGACAGAAAATGTTATGGTCCTATTCTTGTTTGCAATACAGTGGACCCCTGGTATTCACAAGGGCTAGGGACCACAACTGCCCACAAATCTGCGAATACTCTAAAAACATTTATAAATATCTGTCTTAATAGTTCAAGCACCAAGTATAACTCAATATGCATTATTAAGCACAGTGTAACTCATCTTAGCATTTCCGCAGAAGCTAATATCTACAGTCTTCCTCATCTACGCTTTTAGGGGTACAGCCAATCATTGGCAAGAAAAATGAATGCTGCTTCTGAATTGGCTGGTTGCAAACACCATCCAATAGTGTGTCAAGTAGTATTGTGCCTAGTTGTTTTACCTATCCAAGCTGCATTTTCTTTTGAATATTTTGGACATGCTAAATGAAAGAAATCTGCAAACAGGCAGATTTTTTGCAAATCATTTGGAGTCACATTCCACAAAAAAATCTGTGAACAGGTAACTCCATTAATAGTGAACTACGAATAAGCAGGGGTCTACTCTACTGAATGACAAGTGACAGATAAAGTCAGGCAGGAATTCCCTTGTGGTCTGTTAACTACATTGGGATCTGTAGTTATAGAAGAGAGCAGTTTAACAAGAGCCTGCATAGGTATTGCAAGTCAGTTGAAGCAAGATCAAATACATTTGAGTGAATTAAGAGAGTCCAGTAGAACTTTGAAGTTGTAAGGAGCGAAGAAACGAAAGGCCAGTGAGTTTAGGTATCTAGGGTCAACAATCTAAAGCAATAGGCAGGCCATGAGAGGTGAAGCAGAGTATGCAGAAAAAGTGAAGTGGATGGTAAAAAGTGTCAGAGAGTAGTTTGGTGATGGAAAGATATTAAGAGTGAACCTGTCTAGTTTTCAAATAAAATGCACCACGTTTACCTTGGAAACACAGTAAACAGATATGGCAAAAAATTAATCATACAGTTGTAATATAGATTAAATAAATGTAGTATAAATCAACAAAGTTGAGAAAATAAAAACAGAAATCAGAAGACAAACTTGTAGGGTAGGGTGTGTGTAGAGAGTGGGAACCTGCAGATTGCATAACTGATGACATCAAATGCAACAATGATAACGATGACAATAACATCAGGAAGGTTTATTGATAATATGAAGGAGTGTCCACACTGACCACTACCTGGTGGTGTGTCGGCTCCAGTGGTGGGGGAGGATGCCTGACAGACCTGGCAGGCCCAAACGTGTTGTGAGGGTCTGCTGGGAACGTCTGGCAGAGTCAAATGTCAGAAGGAGTTTCAACTCTAACCACACCAGAACTTCGATCACGTCCCGGGGGAGGCAAGTTACTTTATTCATAAGTAACCTATACAATTGCAAAGAGAGAGGGAAAAAAGGAGCAAGACTGAAATTATCAGCTGGCTGCAAAAGCAATTGTATAATAGTGAGTCTTTAATCGTTTCTTGGAAGTGGACAGCATCGGTTCACACTCGACAACAAATGGGAGCTCGTTCCAGAGCTTAGGGGCCACATATGAAAATGCTCGACCCCCCCTTAGAGTCACGTTTAATCCACAGAACCACCAGCAGGTAGTGGTCTTGTGAGTGCAACTCACGGAGAGGAGCATAAGGAGTCAGGAGGTCTATTAAATATGATGGCTCAATCCCCTGAAGACAAATAAAACAAAAGTAAAAATTTTAAACAGGATCCTGTAGGGGATAGGAAGCAAGTGCAGGGAGCCCAGAACAGGTGTAATGAGCTTACAGCGTTTGGTTCTGTGCCACTTGGAGCCTAGAGAGTGTAGCCTGGTTAACACCGCTGCATAAGGAACTGCAGTAGTCCAAGAGTGAGGTAATAAAGGCATGGACCACTGTTTCTTGGTGGGAACGTGATAACAGGCGCCTAATTTTAGCCAGACGATGAAGGTGGAAGAAGCAAGATCGCACCACTCCATTTATATGGATTTCTAATTTAAGTCCTGAGTCTAATTTAACACCTTTATTGATGACCAGGTCTTTCTGGAATGGAGCCAGCTCCTCAAGGTCAGCAACCTTTTTGTTCATGCCTCTGACTTTGGGGTAAAATACAATTGACTCTGTTTTATCTTTATTCAGATTCAGAAAGCTGTTAGCCAACCAGATGTTTACATCCTCCAAACATTCCAGGAGTCGTAACAGCACCATCAGAACCCTGTATCAGAAGGCAATATATTTGGCAATCATCAGGGTATAAATAGAACCTCAGCTTATGCTTCCAAAAAATCTCACCTGGGGGCAGCAGGTAGAAGGAGAACAATAGGGGGCCGAGGATGGATCTTTGGGGCACTCCCCCGCCGATCTTCACAATAAAGCTTAAACCAGTCAAGTAGGACCTCACCCAGTCCACGATGAACCCAGAGATCCCTACCTATTGCTCAAGCTCGTCTGCAGAAGGAAGCATGAAGTCCTCTAAAATGTATTGGTAGAGGGCTGCATTAACTCTGGACTTAATAAAGCACAGTGGACCAACACCAGCGGATGACATGGCTCCCCAAATCATCACAGACTGCAGAAACTTCACACTGGACTTCAAGCACCTTGGATTGTGTGCCTCTCCATTCTTCCTCCAGACTCAGGAACCCTGGTTTCCAAATGAGATGCAAAATTCAAAGTTCTGTTTTTTTTAGCCCGGGTAAAATGGTTCTGACGTTGTTTGTTGTTCAGGAGCACCTTGACAAGAGGAATATGACATTTGAAGCCCATGTCCAGGATCTGTCTGTGTGGAGGCTCTTGAGGCACTAACTCCAGCCTCAGTCCGCTCCTTGTGAAGGTCCCCAACACTTTTGAATGGCCTTTTCCTGACATTCCTCTTCAGGCTGCAGTCAAAAGTACAAGAAAATGTAATGCTGTTAGCCAAAGTTCAAAACACTGTGGAGAAATGTTAAAAAAATTGTTTGAAAGAGAAAAAGTTTTGCAGAAATGCTCTAGAAAATACAAATATAACACAATGTGTCAAGAGCTGCTGCATTGGGAGACGAGAAAGCTAATTACCCACCAACTTCCTAGAGCGCAATTGGCAAACACTGGGATGTTTCTTTTTCCATAATTCAATTTGTATAACCAACAAAAAAAAGCAACCATAACAATGTTATTTCATCTGAAGGAAGACAGTACAGCAGCAGTTGCCAATGGAAGTCTGTCCTTTCTCCTCTTTGCTCCTTAACTCGGATAACAGATTTCATTACGCTCATAACTATAGAAGGAGGCTGAGCTCATTATGGCCCATAATCCAATCTCAGCTCCCTGAATTGGCAGTGCAATGACATAACAATATTGTCCTTGGTCTAGAGAAGGTAGAAATGTTAACAAAATTCCAGCATTGGAGGGGGAAAAAACATTTCTGGCTGTTAGGCAGCACTGAATAGAAACACAAGGTTATAGCAATAAGAGCTACAACCGTACATTGAGAAGATAAATAAAACAAAAAACAAACAAAAAAACAAGAAATAAACTAGCTGATAAAAAAAATGCTGGTTTATTTATTCAAACCAAATGCTGGATTAATGTTGTTAGAACAGAACTTGGGTCATTTTAACAAAACATCAGGTGAAGACTTCCAACCCAGAGTTGGATGTCAGTGGGTTATGTTATTGATTTTAATTCACACTACAGAACAAGTTTACTCAAGCTAGAAGTAGCATTTCACCTGGAAGAAAGCTAGCACAACTCAGTCGAGCTATGATTAACAGTCATACTTTCATGAAAGAACTGGTCATAAAGTCAATACATGCAGGCAATGTTTTACCGTGTTATATATTATGTCTTAATTTTGAAATTCAGTTGCTTTTACAGGGAAAATCTTGACAAAAATAGGTCAAAAACTGTGAGTCAGTTTGTTAGGGTAGAAAACACAGCCTCATCATTCTGCACAGGCAGGTTGGGCTATGAAAAATTTTGAATTAATGCTTAGGGCAATTATCAATAAGATTACTAATTTTATGTCACAGTTATCAAGTTTGAGGCATCACCTGGAATCCAGGAAATATAATAATAGCCAAATAGTTCATTCTCAGTTAATGTGTATGATTACCTGCCTGATAAGGCTTATATAATTGAACAATAGATGAAAGAATAAGTTCCTGTCGTGCTTGGAACATCAAGTTACTACACATGCATGTGGAATAATAAATGACTTCCAAAATAAAAGAGTTTATTACAAAAAGAATTCAACTTTCAGTTAAGATGCTTTAATCAAGATACTCACTTAGCTAGTAACTTAACTAAACTGCTAACAACACACTAAATTACTAAGTAAAAGACGAATGAATAAATAAAACTAACTACCAAAAGTAAAACAGTAAAATGGACAAAAATGCTAAGAAGTAGAAACAGTAACCAATAAATTGATCGTGATGTCACAGTTCAGTATGAGTATGTATGCTTAAAGACCAAGGCTTGTATTGAAGAGTTTTGGTATTGAAGCTAAGTTAATTTAAAGTAATTGTAATTAGTTTAAGACTAATTAGCACCTTTTGGTTTGTGTTCAAACCACCAATTCACAATGCAAAGCAGACGTGAAGACAAAAAAATCATTCTTTGGAGCAGTTAATGTTTCATTAAATCATTTGCTGAATTAGAAATCAATGACCTTTGGAGAATTGATTCTATTTTATGGATTGGTCACCTCAGTGATAGATCTAATTTAGTATTTTAACACACTAAGAAGTCGGTTTCAAAACCGACTTGTACAATTAGTTTTCAGTGTTTAAACAATATATGTTAAAGCCGATCTGTATTTTGAATACCTTAGGTAGCAATCTTTATTGTTTATGAAGCACTGGCAGTCGGCAAAAGCAGGTCACACTAATCAGATCAAGTGTGCAGAGCTAATTTATGTAGCACAGCTTAGAGTCACTGTTTTAACTTAGCACCAACGAACAAAGGAAAACTACGGTCGGACAGAGTAACTCATGTTGCATGATTTAAAATGACTGTTTATATCAGTCAGAAAACTTTTAAAACACTGTTCATATCCAAACCACTGAAGAACGAAATCTTACAAATGCAGCAAAAACACTGTGAAATCAAACAATTAAACAAACCTTAATTTGTTTATCTTACTCTAATTTATCTCTGCCCAGACAACACATTCCAGGGAAGGGTGGCTCCGTTGTCTAGGGGATCTGCGTTGAAGGAGGGGGAGGCAGCTCTTAGCTGTTCTGTTAGCAGCGGCTGCGTAGAGCGCCACTGGCAGTCAGTCCTTGTGGGTTACCGAGCCAGCGTTAGCTTGGAACGTCGTCATCCTGTCAGCTCGGTTGTGGTCAGCAATCTCCCACGGACCAGTCCCTTTCCACGGACTCAGCTCAGTTGCGTTGGGGAGCAGCTCTCGGCTCCTGTAGCATGCTACAGCAGGGCAGCGTGTCATCAGTTCCCTCTCCTTCTCTGGTAGACTCTTTAATTCAAAGGATTCTTTCTGCAGAGTTTTTAACAAGTCATTCACCTCTGGAACAGGCTGCCAGAGGACCTCAGGGCTGCAGAGAACGTTCATGTTTTTAAAAGCAGGCTCAAGACTCACCTTTTTAGCTTAGCTTTTAACTGATTATTATTTATCACTGTTTGTTTAATTGCTCTGCATGTTTTATATGATTATATTTTTATCAGTTTTACTATTTAATCTTAGCACATTAATTTACTGTTTATTTTTATACTTTAATTTATCTTAATCCCCGTTCCAGTGTTTCCTCTGTGGGAGCCCTCTGCCCCGGGAGCGGTGGTCGGCTGTGGTTGCCAGGGTGCTCTCCAGGTGGAGCCTGGCTGGAGGTGGGGGTATTGGCCTTGCCTCCACTGGGTGCCCTGTGTCGGTGCCTTGGCTGCTGCTGTTGGTCTACCGCTGCCGGGGCAGATGGCTCCTCTGATGGCGTTTCCTTGCATGGTTCATCTACACTCGGCCCAATGTCCTTTTTTACTTTTTCTTTTAACTGTGTGTGTGCATGGGAGTTGGGTTGGGGGGTGGGGGTATAACTGTGACCATGCTTTTAAATCTGTGGGGGAGGGAAGGGAAGGTGGTTTTATGTTGGGTCATTTTAATCTGTAAAGCACTTTGTGATGCAACTTCTTGTATGAAAAGCGCTTTATAAATAAAGTTTGATTTGATTTGATTTGATTCAGGACCTATTTAACCAGCCGAATACAGTTCATCTGATCAATCGGCAGACTGTAAAAGTCTTTCGGATCCAATGAGTTTCTTCCAGAAACTCGCTTCCTCCCTCGCTAGCGAGGATGGAGTTAGCGAGTAGTTCTCTCCCGATGTGAGTCTGGCTTGGGCTCAGGGGTAAAAGAAGCCAAAATTCAGAGCGGCAGCTGGTTTGTTTGGGGTTCACAACTCCTCCTCTTCCTGTTGAAACTAGTGCAATGTTTGATTTAGCACTCCTACCAGTCTGTCTTTTGGTCCTGTCACCATGGCTGTGTTTCCAACACTGTTAATGTCCATGGGTTGAGCTAATAACTTATGTTCGCACTAGATAACGGGTTTGTTCACTTGCTATTAGTCTTGTAGCTGCTAAGTAGGTAGCACAAGCTAAGGCAAGGCAAGGCAAGGCAAGGCAATTTTATTTGTATAGCACACTTTCAACAGCAGGGTAATTCAAGGTACTTTACATGATTTGGTGATTATTTTTAAAACACATAAAAGAAACACACATTACACATGATACACAATGAAGCAAGAGAAAAATAAAAAAATAAAAAAAGCAAGAGAGCATGAACACATTTCATACATATGACATCAAGCATTTACTCGAAGGCAATTCTAAACAGATGGGTTTTTAGTCTCGATTTAAAGCAGTTCCGAGTTTCAGCAGCTCTACACTCGTCAGGAAGTTTGTTCCAGATAAGGGGAGCATAGAAACTGAAAGCTGCTTCTCCATGTTTAGTTCTGAGTCTAGGGATGTTTAGTAGGCTAGAGTTGGAGGACCTGAGTGGTCTTGGTGGTTGGTAACGTGACAACAGGTCTTCAACATATTTTGGTGCTAAGCCATGTAATGATTTTGTGAACTAGTAGGAGTATTTTGAAGTCTATTCTCTGAGCTACAGGGAGCCAGTGTAAGGACTTTAGAACTGGGGTGATGTGCTCTACTTTCCTGGTTCTAGTGAGGACGCGAGCGGCAGCGTTCTGGATCAGCTGCAGCTGTCTGATTGACTTTTTAGGCAGACCTGTGAAGATGCTGTTGCAGTAATCAATCCGACTAAAGATAAACGCATGGATGAGTTTTTCTAGGTCGTGTTGCAAAATCAGTCCTTTAATCCTAGAGATGTTCTTCAGGTGATAGAACGCTGACCTTGTTATTGCCTTTATGTGACCCTGGAGGTTCAGGTCTGAGTCCATTACCACACCTAGGTTTCGAGCCTGATCAGTAGTTTCTAGCTGTATTAATTGAAGCTGTGTGCTGACTCTTGATCGTTCCTCCTTGGGTCCAAAAATAATCACTTCAGTTTTGTTTCTATTCAGCTGGAGAAAGTGATGGCACATCCATCCATTTATTTGGTCAATGCATTGATTTAGGGTTTGAATGGGTTCAGAGTCACCTGGTGACATTGTAATGTAGAGTTGAGTGTCATCCGCGTAGTTATGGTAGCTAATGTTATTGGTTGCTAAAATCTTGCCTAGTGGGAGCATGTAGATATTAAATAAGAGGGGCCCCAGGATGGAGTCCTAGGGCACCCCACATGTGATTTCTGTTCTTTCTGATGAAAAGTTTCCTATTGAAACATAGTTCTTTAGGTAAGACTCGACCCAGCCAAGTACTGTACCAGAGAGTCCGACCCAGCTCTCCAGTCGTTCCAATAAAATATCATGATCAACAGTGTCAAATGCTGCACTGAGGTCCAACAGAACCAGCACTGTGGTTCTTCCACAGTCTGTATTTATGCGGATGTCATTGAATACTTTGACGAGGACAGTCTCGGTGCTGTGGTGAGCACGGAAACCAGACTGAAAAACATCAAAACGGTTTGTCATTGTTATGAAGCCATTTAACTGCTGAAACACAGCTTTTTCAATAATCTTACTGATGAATGGAAGATTAGAGATCGGCCTGTAGTTCTGCATTAACGTGTTGTCCAGATTTTTCTTCTTTAGCAGTGGTTTAATAACTGCTGTTTTTAAAGGTTATGTTTAACATTCACAGTCAATATAGAAAAACAATATTATATACAGTGTTACATATGAAGTAGAAATTCCGTCATCCTAATTCAGTTGTTTGTCAGCAAAAGTTTTAATAGGAAGAAAAACGGTACACACTAATGAAAAGAGAAATTTACCTCCAAGTAAATTTCTCTTTTCATTAATGTTTTTATTTGATATCTTTTTACAAAAATGTTATTATGGTTATGCTCATATATTCTTCTCAGATGATTGTCTTCAAAGAAAATGCACCTGTATGGAATGTTATATTAGCAGTTCTTATGCTGTAGTCTCATAGGTGATGCTAATCAGACTTGATGTGGATAAAATATTCTTTAAAGCTGATTAGGTGACGTTAGTTTCCCCAAAGTGTACAGACATCAACACGCCTTTGATTAAAATCTGCCATACACAACAGCCCTCCGGCCTTTACATCCACAGCACACCTGCTAAGCAGCATTAAAGCTTTTGTGCATAGCAATTGTAATCAATAAGACAAAGTTTTTGGCCTTATTTACTTTGTGTGCTTAATGTAGATATCTCAGGTCAGTTGCCTGCTAAATGTTTTCCTTTCTTCTCCTTGAAATTTCCAGCAGTTTCAACTTTCATTTGTGTTTTTCTGAGCAATTCTTTGGCTAATAGGTGATTAAATTGCTCCAAACGCACAATATCTTCCTGAAACACATTGCAGCATTGCCCATCACCCACATCCTTGAACAATGACGAGCTTTAGAAGAGGACAGAATTAAAATTCAAAGACAAGGCAAGTTCATTTCAGTCTCACAGACCTCTGTGCAAAAAGCACTTGACTGATTTTAATCACATTCTTATTTATTTCAGCTTAGAGCTCGACAATGACTATTTGGGAAGCCTGCAGAGCCTTCATTGGCATGGTGCAACAGCGCCATCTAGCAGTCTTGTGCGGGTATTAAGGTAGACCTACCAAAGCTATTAGATGTCAGACTAAAAGCTCTGCCTTCACATCACTGCTGAACAGCAAACATTAATTTGCAGAGTATGGTTTCACTAAGAGTGCTTTATCTCCCTGTTTGTTATACACCCCATTCAGTCAGTGTTATTGTATACATCTATCTGCACTTTTGAGCTATAAGAATGCCAAACAGGGGGAGTGAGTCATTGAATACAATTGACATTTGGCAAATACAAGGAAATGTCCATCTGAGAGCCACTGCATTATTCTTTCTGGAATGAGAAATGAGAATGTAAACATAATTTGCATTGAAAAAGGTGTTGTCTTTGTGAGAGATTACCTTTTTTTAATGCTGTGATTCCTATATCGAGCTGAAATCAAAACAAAGAAAATTTCACACACAGTGCGTTTTAAAAGTAATACCCTTTGAACTTTCACATTTCAATGTATTTATTAGGACTGTATGTGATAAATCACCAAAACGTAGTGCATGATGATACATAGATTTCAGAATGTTTATTTTCAATAGATTACAAAAGTGTGGCATACAAATAAATTCACTGCCCTGATAGCCTAAATAAAACACAATACAACCAACTGCCTTCAGAAATTACCTAATTTGTGAAAGGACTCCACCTTGGTGGAATTTAATTTCAGTATAACTTCAGCTGTTCTGTGAAGGTTTTATAGCTTTATTCGAAATTATTAGTGGGGAATGTCTACGCAGAGTTGGGTTAAGAAAACAATGCTTCAAGATTTGAACATCTTCATGATCCCAAAAGGAACAGTGTGGCACAACCAAGATACTGGCCGTTCACGTAAACTGACCAGTAAGGAGAGCATTAACCAGAGAAACCACCAAGAGCCCCATAACATACATAACACTGGAGGAGCTGCAGACATCCACAACGTAGTATGCATGATCTACTTGTCCTGGCAATGGATTCTCACAAGTCTGACCAATATGGAAGAGTGGTAAGATGAAGGACAAAAGTTAGCGTGCAAAAAGAAGGTGTTCTGGTCAGATGAAGCCAAATTTGAAACTTCTTCAAAATGTTAGAGAATAGAATAATCCTTTATTGACCCACAAAGGGGAAATTTGGCTGTAATAGCAGTAAGGTGACAGATAATAGAAGCATTCACGATCACACAAGAATGGTAGAAAAAGTATAAAAACAGAATTCAGAATAATATACATGTGGCTTGCTAAAGTATTCGGCCCCCTTGAACTTTTCCACATTTTGTCACATTACAGCCACAAACATCAATCAATTTTATTGGAATTCCACGTGAAAGACCAAAACAAAGTGGTGTACACGTGAGCAGTGGAAGGAAAATCATGAATGATTCCAAACATTTTTTACGAATAAATAACTGAAAAGTGGGGTGTGTGTAATTATTCAGCCCCCTGAGTCAATACTTTGTAGAACCACCTTTTGCTGCAATCACAGCTGCCAGTCTTTTAGGGTATGTCTCTACCAGCTTTGCACATCTAGAGACTGAAATTCTTGCCCATTCTTCTTTGCAAAACAGCTCCAGCTCAGTCAGATTAGATGGACAGGATTTGTGAGCAGCAGTTTTCAGATATTGCCACAGATTCTCGATTGGACTTAGATCTGGACTTTGACTGGGCCATTCTAACACATGGATATGTTTTGTTTTAAAACATTCCATTGTTACCCTGGCTTTATGTCTAGGGTCGTTGTCCTGCTGGAAGGTGAACCTCCGCCCCAGTCTCAAGTCTTTTGTAGAGGCAAGGCAAGGCAAGGCAAGGCAATTTTATTTGTATAGCACACTTTCAACAGCAGGGTAATTCAAGGTGCTTTACATGATTTGGTGATTATTTTTAAAACACATAAAAGAAACACACATTACACATGATACACAATAAAGCAAGAGAAAAATAAAATAAAATAAAGCAAGAGAGCATGAACACATTTCATACATATAACATCAAGCATTTACTCAAAGGCAATTCTAAACAGATGGGTTTTTAGTCTCGATTTAAAGCAGTTCCGAGTTTCAGCAGCTCTACACTCGTCAGGAAGTCTGTTCCAGATAAGGGGAGCATAGAAACTGAAAGCTGCTTCTCCATGTTTAGTTCTGAGTCTAGGGATGTTTAGTAGGCTAGAGTTGGAGGACCTGAGTGGTCTTGGTGGTTGGTACCATGACAACAGGTCTTCAACATATTTTGGTGCTAAGCCATGTAATGATTTATAAACTAGTAAAAGTATTTTAAAGTCTATTCTCTGAGCTACAGGGAGCCAGTGTAAGGACTTTAGAACTGGGGTGATGTGCTCTACTTTCCTGGTTCTAGTGAGGACGCGAGCGGCAGCGTTCTGGATCAGCTGCAGCTGTCTGATTGACTTTTTAGGCAGACCTGTGAAGATGCTGTTGCAGTAATCAATCCGACTAAAGATAAACGCATGGATGAGTTTTTCTAGGTCGTGTTGCAAAATCAGTCCTTTAATCCTAGAGATGTTCTTCAGGTGATAGAACGCTGACCTTGTTATTGCCTTTAGAGGTTTTCTTCCAAGATTGCCCTGTATTTGGCTCCATCCATCTTCCTATCAACTCTGACCAGCTTCCCTGTCCCTGCTGAAGAGAAGCACCCCCAGTGCATGATGCTGCCACCACCATATTTGACAGTGGGGATGGTGTGTTCAGAGTGATGTGCAGTGTTAGTTTTCCGCCACACATAGCGTTTTGCATTTTGGCCAAAAAGTTCCATTTTGGTCTTATCTGACCAGAGCACCTTCTTCCACGTGTTTGCTGTGTCCCCCACATGGCTTGTGGCAAACTGCAAACGGGACTTCTTATGGTTTTCTTTCAACGATGGCTTTCTTCTTGCCACTCTTCCATAAAGGCCAACTTTGTGCAGTGCACGACTAATAATTGTCCTATGGACAGATTCCCCCACCTGAGCTGTAGATCTCTCCAGCTCATCCAGAGTCACCATGGGCCTCTTGGCTGCATTTCTGATCAGCGCTCTCCTTGTTCGGCCTGTGAGTTTAGGTGGATGGCCTTGTCTTGGTAGGTTTACAGTTGTGCCATACTCCTTCCATTTCTGAATGATTGCTTGAACAGTGCTCCGTGGGATGTTCAAGGCTTGGGAAATCTTTTTGTAGCCTAAGCCTGCTTTAAATTTCTCAATAACTTTATCCCTTACCTGTCTGGTGTGTTCTTTGGACTTCATGGTGTTGTTGCTCCCAACATTCTCTTAGACAACCTCTGAGGCCGTCACAGGGCAGCTGTATTTGTACTGACATTAGATTACACACACGTGCACTCTATTTAGTCATTAGCACTCATCAGGCAATGTCTATGGGCAACTGACTGCACTCAGACCAAAGGGGGCTGAATAATTACGCACACCCCACTTTTCAGTTATTTATTAGTAAAAAATGTTTGGAATCATATATGATTTTCGTTCCACTTCTCACGTGTACACCACTTTGTATTGGTCTTTCACGTGGAATTCCAATAAAATTAATTCATGTTTGTGGCTGTAATGTGACAAAATGTGGAAAAGTTCAAGGGGGCCGAATACTTTTGCAAGCCACTGTACGTACAAAGTATTGTGCAGTTATTAAAAATAAAGTGGTATACTCAGGTTAGAATGTGCAACTGAGTAGGATAATTATGGGGTAAAACTAACACTGAACATCACCCTGGAAAACCATCCCCACGGTGGTGTGAGCATCATGCTGTGGGGATACTGTTCTTTAGCAGGACGGGGAAATTGGAGTTGATGGTAGGATAAAGCAGAGGTACCTGACTCCAGTCCTGAAGAGCTACTATCCTTCAACATTTTTGGATGAATCCCTTCTCCAACACACCTGTATCAAATTAAATGCAGAGAGGAATGACATGTTGATGAGGGAATATAGCCATTGGATGCAGGTGTGTTGGAGCTGGGATGCATCCAAAAGGTGCAGGATAATAGTTCTGGCATCCATGTGATTGAGGCTGCAGAAGATATGCGTCTATGAGCAGAACAATAAAGCTACAACTAACTTGAAATAGTTTACATCAAAGCTATCTGTGTGTTGGAACTGCCCAGTCAAAACCCAGACCTAAATCCAATTGAGATCTGTGGCAAGTCTTGAAAATTGATGTTCACAGATGAGCTCCATTCAATCTGACACAGCTTGCGATATTAAAGGCAGAAGATTAGAATAATAATTCAGTCTCTATTTGTGCAAAACTTGAACTTAACCTACAGCAATATTGACTCAGGGTTTCTGAATACAAATACACTTCTCTGATTTTATTTGAAAAATGTTCTAAAAACATGTGTCACCTTATTTCTGCCTATCAGTTATGCACTGCTTTGTGTTAGCCTAATACATGAAGTCCAAATAAAATACTTGACAAAATGTAAACAAGTTAAAGGGGTATGAATACTTTTGCAAAGTAGAAATGAAACTCTTTTTTTTACAAGCACAACTGTTAATGGAAAAAGTAATTATGAAGCGTTATTACCCGAACCCTTTAGATTGCCAAACTATTTTTATTGGAAACTGAACTGGTTTGTAGGAAAACTTCATGAGCTCATTGTGGTTGGGTAAATAAAGGAGAATTTTACAACAGGAATAAATTGTGGGCAAATCTTTATCACGGTTGTTTCCCTCATCTGAAATACTTTTCCCCATATAACTCATTTTGATATTTAAGAACATCCTAACTCAGCTCACACATCCTTTTTATTTTCAATGATACTCTGACAGAAGTATTTGTTTTTATAAATGCCTTTTCTCTGTCCATGTCTGTATCAGTGCCCCTCCCAGCTGGTTGTCTGACAATGTTTGTGTGCATTCCGCCATCATTAAAAATGCATAACCTCTCTGCAAACAGTGTCCTGACAAGCATCTAGAGCTCATTGGATATCAGTCATTAAAATTTAGCAAAGAGGCCAAAGCGCAGCCTGTGGGTGGATAGGCATCAGGTTCCCCCATTCAGGCGATGGATGAATTTTTCAAAGTCCTATTACCTCAAGGCGGTGCACTGTGACATTACAGTTGTGTGTCTAGGCTGGAAAAGCAGTTGAGGTTTCAGAAAAGCCGAATCCACAATAACAATATGAGTCTCGGGGTGGCTATACTGATTCATTTACTACTGTTGGTTGACAGGGCTTATACTAAAAAAGGTGAGTTGTCATTTTTTCTCCTGATGGAACACTATTTAGACTTAATAGGAGGGTTTTATATTGTAGGGGATATATATACAGATAAAGCTGGGCCTCCATTGTTCAAAGTCAGAGTGTAATGCAATTTCATGGATTGTATCAGGTGGCAAGAAAACAATGAAATCAGTCAGGGATAAGCAGTAAGCCTTTTTTATATCTTTTCCTCTGAGCTGAAATAAAACATTTCTTTTGTAATTTCTAGGTGTCAAATGTGGAGGAATCCTTTCTGCTCCGTCGGGTAACATCTCCAGCCCAAACTTTCCAGGCCTGTATCCCTACAACATTGACTGCTTTTGGCTGATTGTGGTGGCCGAGGGCTCCTCAGTCCTCCTCACCTTTCACCACTTTGAGCTGGAGTACCACACCAGCTGTGCTTATGACTATATCAAAATATACAATGGCATATCTGAGGACGAGGGGAACCTCCTTGGGACATTTTGTGGTGACATTTCCCCACCTCAGTTCACCTCTTCTTGGAATGTCATGTCCATTATCTTCCATTCAGACCGTCATGTGGCCCACAGGGGCTTCAGCGCTGGCTACAGAAAAGGTAACTTGTTAGATTTAATGCAATATGACATATACTGAGGCTAATTCTACAAAACTTTTTCTGATTTTGTAACCCATGAATTGTACCTATACATCCTAAACTTCACATCATTAAAACATTATTCTGGTACAGCTCTGTCTGCTCATCACCAAAGATAAATCGTCAAAATACCAGTGGAAATATAGGAAAAGGCTTGTAAGCAATTATAACAATGGCTTGAGTGCAGTACAGTGGACCCCCGGTATTCACACGGGTTAAGGACCACAATTGCTGGCAAATAGCTGAAATTCACACATACTTGAGACCCCCCTCTAAAAAAGCTATAATTGCCTATGTTCAAACACCTAATATACCTTATATATATATATATATATATATATATATATATATATATATATATATACAGTGGCTTGCAAAAGTATTCGGCCCCCTTGAACTTTTCCACATTTTGTCACATTACAGCCGCAAACATGAATCAATTTTATTGGAATTCCACGTGAAAGACCAATACAAAGTGGTGTACACATGAGAAGTAGAACGAAAATCATACATGATTCCAAACATTTTTTACTAATAAATAACTGAAAAGTGGGGTGTGCGTAATTATTCAGCCCCCTTTGGTCTGAGTGCAGTCAGTTGCCCATAGACATTGTCTGATGAGTGCTAATGACTAAATAGAGTGCACCTGTGTGTAATCTAATGTCAGTACAAATACAGCTGCCCTGTGACGGTCTCAGAGGTTGTCTAAGAGAATGTTGGGAGCAACAACACCATGAAGTCCAAAGAACACACCAGACAGGTAAGGGATAAAGTTATTGAGAAATTTAAAGCAGGCTTAGGCTACAAAAAGATTTCCCAAGCCTTGAACATCCCACGGAGCACTGTTCAAGCAATCATTCAGAAATGGAAGGAGTATGGCACAACTGTAAACCTACCAAGACAAGGCCATCCACCTAAACTCACAGGCCGAACAAGGAGAGCGCTGATCAGAAATGCAGCCAAGAGGCCCATGGTGACTCTGGATGAGCTGCAGAGATCTACAGCTCAGGTGGGGGAATCTGTCCATAGGACAATTATTAGTCGTGCACTGCACAAAGTTGGCCTTTATGGAAGAGTGGCAAGAAGAAAGCCATTGTTAAAAGAAAACCAAAAGAAGTCCCGTTTGCAGTTTGCCACAAGCCATGTGGGGGACACAGCAAACACGTGGAAGAAGGTGCTCTGGTCAGATGAGACCAAAATGGAACTTTTTGACCAAAATGCAACACGCTATGTGTGGCTGAAAACTAACACTGCACATCACTCTGAACACACCATCCCCACTGTCAAATATGGTGGTGGCAGCATCATGCTCTGGGGGTGCTTCTCTTCAGCAGGGACAGGGAAGCTGGTCAGAGTTGATGGGAAGATGGATGGAGCCAAATACAGGGCAATCTTGGAAGAAAACCTCTTGGAGTCTGCAAAAGACTTGAGACTGGGGCGGAGGTTACCTTCCAGCAGGACAACGACCCTAAACATAAAAGCCAGGGCAACAATGGAATGGTTTAAAACAAAACATATCCATGTGTTAGAATGGCCCAGTCAAAGTCCAGATCTAAATCCAATCGAGAATCTGTGGCAAGATCTGAAAACTACTGTTCACAAACACTGTCCATCTAATCTGACTGAGCTGGAGCTGTTTTCCAAAGAAGAATGGGCAAGAATTTCAGTCTCTAGATGTGCAAAGCTGGTAGAGACATACACTAAAAGACTGGCAGCTGTAATTGCAGCAAAAGGTGGTTCTGCAAAGTATTGACTCAGGGGGCTGAATAATTAAGCACACCCCACTTTTCACTTATTTATTTGTAAAAAATTGTTTGGAATCATATATGATTTTAATTCCACTTCTCATGTGTACACCACTTTGTATTGGTCTTTCACGTGGAATTCCAATAAAATTGATTCATGTTCGTGGCTGTAATGTGACAAAATGTGGAAAAGTTCAAGGGGGCCGAATACTTTTGCAAGCCACTGCATATATATATAAAAATATGTATGCAATAATACACACATTGGAAACCGTTTTGGCACTACTGCAGAAGCCAACATGCACCCTCTTCCTTATTTCCGTTCTTGGGGTACAGTTAATCTGCACGAAGCAAATTGAATGGCGCTCCTGGATTGACTGCTTAGCAACCATCAGCCAATGGTGTGTCAAATAGCATGAAACTTTTTTGGTTGATTAAAAATTATTTAAAGTCTATATCTGTCAGGAGTATTAATAATTTTGGGGTCAAAAAATATTTATGTATGTATATAAATATGTAAACCACTATTGCCTGTTGACACATATCCTACTCTTAAAAAGGATTGTGTTGGATACCCAATTATTTCTAACTTTGCTCACTTGAATATTAACAATCTCCCCTTAATTTACAATCTACTTGACATCAGAACACAATTGATATCTTTTTATGTAATTTAACCATTTATTGTGACAACTTTGATTAAATGCTACTCAAATTAAAAGCTGTTCTCAGGTGAAATGTTGTCAGTTCCTGTTTCTTATAAAAATCATCCAAGATCCAAAGATCATGGCCATTTTTAATAACCAGAACAGTGCTTGTTATCACACTGGTGTTGGTGCAGTGGACATTATGCGCACACATGAAGGAAAACCAAAAAAAAGCTTTATTTTTTCTGAAGGTCACCTGGAAAAAGATGAAAGAGTAAGCTACTTTTGATATAAGGATGTGGATTTTAGATTTCACATTTCAAAATTCACAGTTTCTATCTTTTTCCAAACTTTTAAAGATTAAAAGCACCATGTGAAAAAGAATGAAATCACAATTCTGAAGAAAAATATCAGTGAGGCTGTAGAAAACCTGAGCTTGGGAAGAAATGAACCTTCCAACAAGGCAGTCATCCCATTCTGCCAATATTCATAGTATATTTTACAAAATAATAAAGAATCTAGTCTAATCAAATGTACTTAGCCAAAAAAGAAATAAAAAACATAAATATTTCGGAAGGGTTAGAGTTCAACCCTAAATCAGATCATGATTATGAGAGATACTTTAAAAACAGAGTAATACTCAGGAAGTCTTCAAATTATAAAACCATTTATACGCAAAAATCTCAGGGCCCATGTGCAAAAATGCAGCTTGCAATTATGTCGATTGGTTTAATGAGAAATTAGAACCTTGTGGACTTATGGAGCCATGCATATCTCTATAAACAATTTGTCTTTAGATGCATAAGACAATTGTCAAATTAAAAATGGAGCAGGTATTTAACTAAAAGGAAAACACCAGTGTAAGGTAGGCCTACTATACAATAAGACGACAATAAGAGACATGAAGTGAGACTGGAACAAACAAACAAAACCAAAAAAACACACGCTAAACCACATCCAGAATAAAGCATCGACACACAAGTTCTAGAGATAGAAAAGACATCTGCATTCCCAAAAACGCTGAAAAACCAAAAGTTACAGCCTTCATCACAAATGGGATAAAATATTCTTTTCTTAATATTTCAGCAAAAAAGTTTGAAATCTGTCCAACCTTATTAAAAGAAAAAAATCCACCAAATACTGTGCATAATGTAAGCATTCATAGCCTTTACTCATTACTTGTCTGAGCACATTCAGCAGCCATCACAACTTCAAGTCTTCTTTTGTCAAGTCAATGACTTGATGCAATCTGCTGGGATTCCTTAAATAGAAAACTTTTAAACTGATTGGAGTGTTTGTATGATTGTATTGAAATGACTTTTCTTGTAAAGTGCCTTGAGATGACATGTTCTGTGAATCGGCGCTATATAGATAAACTGAATTGAATTATATGGTTCCATTTTGGCTTTATCTTTGTTTAATAGATTATCATATCATATAAAATGTGTTGCTTGTTGCTTAGAAATAATTTCAGAAACTGGTAATGAAGTTTAGTAAAACATTTTCTATCCCTGTTATCCTCCTAAAATTGCATTTTTCCTACCATGTAACAGTTCTTTTCCTTTTTTGCCTCCTATCCTCTCTAGATATGTGCGGTGGAGTGTTGAGTGGACTATCAGGCGTAATCTCCAGTCCAGGCTACCCTCAGGAGTACAGCAACAATGCAGACTGCTCTTGGACAATCCATGTTTCAAACACAAGTGTTGTCACCTTGGTCTTCCTGGATTTCCAGCTGGAGAACGAGGGATGTAACTTTGACTTTGTTGCCCTGTTTGATGGACCAACAGTCACTCACCACCATCTCGGCAAATACTGTGGGACATATAAACCCCCCAACACAGTCACCACTGCTAACCAACTCCTGGTAGTCTTCAAGTCAGATTTCAATATTGGAGGACGAGGCTTCAAGGCGTATTATTACTCAGGTAGGAAAATGTTCTTCACTGTCTTTTAGTGCAGCTAAATTAGTTGAATATAAAGAAAGCATTGAGTTAAAAAATATAATTGATGTTATACTTAATATTTGAAACAAGTCATTTTAAGAATTAAAAGGATGATGCAAAATGATTCCTATAAATTTCATAAAATATTCTGCAGCAGTGTGAAAGTCCTTGAGCGGTCCAGTCAAACCCTGGCCTTGAAGCCAAGTGAATGTGACATTGGCGTAAATCTACAGGCAGAAAGAAGGATAATGTGCAAAAGAAATTACTGGCTTTTTTTCATATGAATTTTTCTCTAAGGCTCTTTTGTTATCTGAATAAATAAGTAGTGTTTACCTCCTGAGAGTTGCATGACAACATCAACAACGCACTAGTGGAAGATTTTATAACATCATGAAGTCACAGTCAAAGAAAACAGTGAGTTAAGCTTTGTTCAACTATAACATAGCTTCTATACTTACTTGGCTTATCATTTACTCTCTAAGTTTTTTTCACATTTTGTCAGATGACAAACTTCTGTGTATGTTCCTAGGATCTATTTGATAAGCCAAAACAAAGTTGTGCATAATTGTGAACTGGGAAAGAAAAAGCATGCCCGTTATTGAATTCTGGAAAGCATTTATATCCAGCTCTCTTAAGTCAAATCATGGTTTGCTGCTACCACAGCTATGAGTCTTTTGTCAATACTAGCTTTGCAGAGAATTACATTTTTTCCATTCTCTGCAGAATAGTTCAAACTCAGACAGATTTGATGGAGAGCATCTGTGAACATCCATCCATCCATTATCTATACTATCTATCTGGGAGGGGCATCAGTTTTCAAATCTTACCACATATTCTCAATTGAATTCGGATCTGGACTTTGACTGGCCATTTCAGAAATTAAAAATATTTTTCTCTAAAACACTGCATTGTAGCTCTAGCTGTATGTTTAGGGTGGTTGTGCTGATGGAAGGTGAACCTTCACCCCAGTCTTTCTTATGGAAGGTGAAACTTCACCCCAGTCTTTCTTCCAGACAGACCAGCTTCCCTTTCTCAGCTGAAAACAAGCATCCCCACAGCATGAAGCGTCCACCAACAGGTTTCACTGTGGGGATTGTGTATCCATGTTGATTTGCAGTGTTGGTTTTTCGCCACATGTACATTTTTGCACGTCAACCAAAATGTTCTGTTTTGGTCTCATCTGACCAGAGCACCTCTGTCTACACAGTTTTCCCTATATGGCAAAATTGACTTTCTAAAATATTGTCCATTTTCCATGAGGGTCAGATTTTTGGACTACACAACTTATCCTTGTCCAGTTGATAGATTCCACCAGAGCGTTGATCTCTGCAGCTCCTCCAGAGTTACCCTGGGACCCTTGTTGCCTGGACTGTCAATTTAGGTGGCCGGCCACGTCCTTGTAGGTTTGGAGTTGCGCCATATGCTTTACATTTTCAGACAATGCAGCCTTCTGTGAGATGTTCAAAGCTTGGGAGGTTGCTTATAACTTAACACTGCTTTAAACTTCTGTACAACTGTTACCCTGATGAGTTGGGTGTTCTCCTTGTTCTTCATGAAGTTGTTTGCTCACTGTTGTTCTTTAACCTCCCAGGGCTTCACAGTATTCATACCTTGGTGAAATAAACAGGTCGACCCTATATATACAATATACTAATTATCTGATTTCTGTTGGCAAATGGTTCTCAATGGATTTAATTTGGGGATATCAGAGTCAAGGGGGGAAGAATACAAATGGAGTCCACACTTTTCAACTTTGTATTGTAAACATGTTTCATTTTCCATCTAATTCATACTTATATGCTTCCTTCTGTTGATCTGTCAAATAAAATCCTAACAAATTACATTGAAGGTTATGGTTGCAACGTGATACTGACATAAACCTTAAATCAGTCTCCAGTTTATATTCTGAGCTTTATCAAGTTGCCGCTGGTTTTCATATCGACTAGTTAAACTGAGAGTGCATAATCTACTCAATAGGTTTGTACAATGCAAGTAAACAAATGAGTCAGATTCCCCAAACCATGCCCATAAACTGAAAGGGAATCCTCATAAACTTAAATTACCAGTTGTAAATGTGAGATTCCCATTTTAAGACTCGTTTTAAAGAGCATCCTTGAAAGAAAGTAATAAAGTCAACACAGAACAGAAACTTTAGTGTGTTTAATGAAGATGACCAACTAATGCAATTTACTTAAAATAGGTGAATGCCAACAAGTCCTATCAGCTGTGAGCGCCAACTTCAGCAGCCCACGTTTTCCCAGCATCTATCCGAACAACATCAACTGCCACTGGAGCATCACCCTGGAAGCCGGGTACCGCATCAAGCTCTTCTTTCCTGTCATGGACCTGGAGGGCCGCAACAGTCTGTCAGATGAGTGTGACTACGACTCTGTGTCCATTTATGATGGGGACAGCCAGGCGGATGCCCTGATGGGACGCTGGTGCGGCAGGGAGCAGCCCCCTTCTCTCATCTCTAAGGGAAACAAGCTGCTGGTTGTCCTCAGCACAGACAGAACTGAAGCTCACAGAGGGTTCACCGCTTCTTATCTAGGAGGTAAATGTGTTTGTGTTTCTTTTATCAGGAGCTAATGGAACAATTAATTCAGTGTATCCTGAGGGGACTACAGGTTGAATATATGTACCCTCATCTCCCCTACTGAGTACACTGTTTGCAGTATTAATCCCAAATAAATTTGCTCTTGAAATCCTAAACGTTCATCCCAGCAAACAGCTCTTCTCCGTCTCAATCCTATTCTGCTCACGAAATGTTTAAAATATGTTTTTCTCAGTCGTGCCTGTGAACGTTAGCTGCACCAGATCAGAGTTTACCATCCTGATCCCTCAACGGTCGTTACCTCAGCTGGACCGTGAGAGCATCTACCTTGGAAACCCAACATGTACAGCTCAGCTAACAACCACCACATATAAAATACTGGCCCAGTTTGTCAACTGTGGTACTGCCAGCCAGGTAACTAGCTCCCATACTCTATTAAACCATGCAGTGATTTATTATTATCAAGCTGCTGAAGTGACGGGCCTGTGCAGGGTTCCTGCACAGTCTAGCAATTACATTTATAATTTTCCAGGTTTCTTTAAAAAGAAAGTGGAATGTGAAAAATGCTTAAATACTTTATTCGTAGTGTTGCAGATTTAAAAGCAGACTTAGAAATACTGATCATAAATCAGTCCCCTTTACCACACTACTGGATCAGAAGCTAACCTCAGCATTGTGTCATTTCCTGATTTATAGTAGCCCATGTACAGCTCATAAAACTTGGTAAATATGTCCATTTTGTGACTAATAATGCCTTGCAGAAACACCACAACATCACCATGCTGGTGAACAAGCTCTACATTGATTTCTCTGATGGGAAGCAGCAAAACGTGCAGGAATACAAGGTGCAGTGCGATGCCTTACGGAAGGTCGCATCTGTGTCGATCATTTCTGCAGAGGACCGACGGCTGGAGGAGCAGACCCAGCAGGCGGACAGCGACAGCAGTGGTCACGTGTCGGAACCAGAAGCAGAACCTCATGACTTGAGTGATATTGTCTTCATCAGCATCTGTGTTCTTGCTGTCATTCTCATGGTGATAGCGATTGTTTGGTTGGTGCTTCTTTAGTGAGCTTCACAGAGATCATCAACAGGTCCGGGTCTCAATACATTTTTATACAAAAAAGATAAATTAAAATACAAAATTAAAGTAAAAGAATGATTTTATAATCTTAACACTGCTTGCTAAATACAGTTATGTTTTACATTTTTCTTCTCAGCTAAAAACAAAAGAAATTTATGTAGCACTGTAGGTATCAACTTTTCTAAATGTGTTATAATATTCCAAGTCCCGCTAACCAAGATATTAAGTTCAAACTCTGCAGATTGATTTACATTATTTTGTACTTTTGATTCTTTTGTACATTAATTTTTCAGGAACATGAAGGAACTGCTTGTTATATGAGGTTTTGTACCCATCATGCATCAATGCATGGCTGGGTTGGGGTTGCTACATATCTGTTTTGGCAACTGAAGATTTTAATCGATTTTAACTGAAAACATTTTTTTTTTGCAGGAAAAACTGACACTTTGATGAAGCACCTATTTACTTGGTTCCAGCATTCAATCTTGAGCATCTGCATCCCACATCTTGACTTGGAAATATCTCCCCATTTTACTTTGCAAAACTACTCTAAATCTGTCAGGTTGTGAGGACATGTCAACAGCCCACTTTAGGTGAGTGAGGACCAGGAGTCAGATTTAGTTCTTAACTCCAGCTAGACTATTCCAAGCAATTCAAAAACTCATCCACCTTAACAGTACCCAGTACAATCTGAGGAAAAGTAACCCTAGAGCATGATGTAGTGTATCACTGTATTTTTCTGCAGTGTTATTTTTGTGCAAAAATATAGCTTTTGAAATAGTGACCCAACATTTACAGTTCAGATTTTGCTTAATTAGATCTTGACAATTCTTCCACAGAAAGGCCTGTGTTTTCTTTAGAAAAAAATTCTTCTGTATTGCAAACCTATTCCTTGTTGCAGACATACAGAGAACCAAAGCTTGTCAAACGTATACAACAACCAATCCTTCATGGAAATCCCTCCAGCTCCTTCAGTGTTGCTCTCAGCCTCCATTATCAGTTTTAATCCCTTCTTTTCAGTTATTTTTTCCATATTTTCTCCAGTTAATAATGACTATCTTCACTGTGCCATGGTGTAAATATGCTTTGGTCTGAAACCTTTGAACTTCTGATTGTTTAGATCCTGTATAACCTTTCTGCAAACTATGCAAGCAGCTTTTTGTTTTTCATATTTTCCTCTCTAATAAACTTGGTTATCCATCTAAAATGGCACAGAATGCATCATCTTGGAAAAAGTCCTGCAATTATTTATTACAGTCTTAGTTTCACACTTAAACACACCATTTTAACAGGGGTGTGTGCACATTTAGACCACTGTGGGTTTTTTTTTTTATATTTTTAATTTTCAGACAAAAGATATCGAGCTGCCAAGTAGTGAATCCACTGAGAGGTTTGATCCACACTCCTACACCTCACATGATAAAGTGTCTTTGGGAAACTTACTGAACCCTTTTAAGCGCCCCTAGTGTTATATACAAATTATCTCCCAGAAGTAGCACTGTATGTTACCGTAAATGGACTACATCGGGGGTGACCAAGTCCAGTCCTTGAGAGCTTCTATCCTGCAACATTTAGATGGATCAATTGGCTGAATTCCCTCATCAGAAGCCATTCAGCTCTGCAGAGGCATGGTAATGAGTCAAATCACTTGATTCAGGTGTGTTGGAGAAGGGATGCATATAAAAAGTTGCGGTGCCTGCACTGTAAAGGGCTCTGAGTAAGACTACACTTTAAACCCACAAACAATAAAATATAATTAATTATGAAACAAATATATATTCATGATTCAAATGTCGTCGTTAAATTTTTTATTTAATAGAAGTTTTTTCCCCATCAGTTTTAAAGCAAAATCAATGACAGATGCTACAGTATGGTGTAACCTGGACCTATGGTTATTGTATTTAATTAGAGTGTTCACTAATACAAGAAGTGTAAATTTACTGAAATGCCAAAGTCGAAGTGTAAAATATTCAGTTAAATCAAGGCACTCTGTGTGTCTACCAACCACTGAGTCGGGTGCTACACAGCTGAAGGACATAAAACTTGTAGAAATATAAGGGACTGGTGCACACTGAACAGTTAATTTATCGGGCAAGCTTGACTAACGTTTCGAGACTGTCTGTGTATAAAATATTGAGTTTTTCCTAGTCAGAGAACACCATTAGAGTGCAAAAATAAATAAAAAATTCACATGCATTAAAATATCTGCCATAAGAGCTCAGAGTCACAGTTCATCTTGAGTGCACTTATTTTTTGTACTTATAAACTAGCTGAGTGACCGATATTTTGCCATCCTTCGCTTCACTTCTGGTGTCTGGGTTGTGTTTGAAGGCGAACACCAGTGCCCTGATGGTCCGTCTGTATGAGCTGCTGACTAACCGGGAGCTCTGGTGAAACACTTCTCTCTCAATGTTGTCTATAAGACCAGAATCCTTCTGTATCACATACAGAAAAACAGAAAAATATTTTTTTTTAGTTTAGTTCGTTCAGCAATGTAGAGATGAAATACAAAATGACCAAAGAGTTGGGAAATCAATTCCCCAGATTACACCATTTTCAAAGGTTCCTAATCACTATTCCAAGTAAAAAATTCTCCGTACTCTTTTCAGAGTTCTCAGTCCTTTATGGGGTTTTTTGTTTGTTTTTTTTCGAATAAACACTGAAGTTCAATACGGCTTCATGGATGACAAATGGAAGGGAGGAGGACATAAGTGGGGAAAGAAAGAAAGAAAGAAAGAAAGAAAGAAAGAAAGAAAGAAAGAAAGAAAGAAAGAAAGAAAGAAAGACCACAGGAAAGGGAGTAAGGATGGTAGGGCAAAAGGAAGAAAGAGAAGTAGGAACGTTGACTTCATAACCGATTAAATAAAATGAAGACAAGATGAAATAATTTATAAAAACATTGAGTACACCCCAAAGAGCCAAGATACGAACAAAATGTGAATATAAACTAGGTGTGCTTTCTTTTTACCTTGACTGTAAATCTGTGAAATGCCATTTCAATGCATCATGCTCTTTCTCACCTTGACCTCCAGTGCTTCAGACAGCAGCCTCCGAGCATTGCTCCTGAGCCCTTCGGACTGTTTGTCAGAGCGCACTTCAATAGACGGCTTATTTGAATTCTCCTCAATGAAAGTCCTCCAGTCGGTGTAAACCTTTACTGCCAGAGAACTCACTTCAGGGTCCGAATGTTTTCGCACTTTGTTGACAGTGTGACCTAGACAAAAAAAAAAAAAAAGATTAATTTAGCTTCAGCCTAATAAGCAATGAGATCGTGGCAAACTCGACTTTCACCAATAACGTGTAGTTAATATTTAAGTGGACCTAATTTTGAACTTTCTCCAACATGAAGACATATGATGATAAGTCTAACAAAAGTGGAATGAAAACATATTTTTAACCCTTACAGATCTCTTCTGCGTCTGCTTTTTAATCTCACTCAAATGTTTCAGATTCTCAAATAAATATCAGACAACATGAATAATCGTAAAAAGTAGTTGGGAACAAATAAACTGATCCAAGTTTTAGGCAGTAATTCCTTTGGTGTTTTTTTTTTTTTTTTTTTTTATGTTTTTATTTAAAGCGTCATCCAAATGTCATAACAAGTAAGCAAATGGCACCACTGAAGGATGGTCAAAGCATTTTTTAATAACTGGCTTATATGAGGCTGCACAGCGGAGCAGTAGGTACAACTGTTGCCATGCAGCAAGAAGGTACTGGGTTCAAATCCCAATCTAGGAAAATGCTCAAAATGTAGCTTTTTGTTTTTAATTTTCAGGCCTGTTCTGTGTGCAACGACCAGAAAATAATGAGTAAGGGTCTCTGGTATGTACCTATCTTAGTGGACCTGAGCACCTCTTTGGATGGGATCTTCTTGCTCAGCTCAGTCAGAGCGTCCATCAGGTTCTCCTTGCTCTGGTCTGGGAGCTCCAGCGTCGACTTGTAACGCAGGATGTCCTCAATCACAACTACCCTCTGAAAGAAACATTATAAATGGGCTACCATTGCAACAGTCTGTAATGTAGTAATTTATGTTGTTTATTCACACTCCGCTCAATATCTCACCCGTAGAGACTCAATTGTAGCTTGTTTGTAAACTCTCTCGTCGCTCTTCTGTTGTTTGGGTGTTTCTCCTTTGGGAAGCCGAACTACAAACTTGTCCATCTTCACATATGAAAGTATTTTCCTTTAAATAAACCACTTTCAGCTTGTTAGTGTTAGCGGAAGTCTGAGCTAATCGCTGCTAACCGAGCGGTTACCTGGCTAAAAGCTTCTAGGTCCGACACAACTTTACGATTAAAATTCAAGAGATATTTAATGTATTCGATCATGCCATTTGTCTGCACTCTGCAATCACGTTTACGTGTAGCAAAGTATTAGAAAACTATCAATTATGGAGATGAATTAACAACAGAAGCCTGTTTGTAGTAGCAGTAACAGGCTGCCTTCAGGTACATTAAGGAAAAACGTAACTTGGGTAAAAATGAAAACGCACTGTGAATGTATTATATTTTTTTCAGCAAAAAAAAAATAAAAATTCTTTAACTCACACAACCTTGATATTGAGGCAAGTTTAGGTATTCAAGAATGTATTTTAAATAGAAACTACAATGAAATTTGTGTCGTTTTGAACAATTTTACTAAATCTAGTTATGAGATAAAATGTCATGGAAAATAAAAATTACCCAAAAAATAATAAATCACATCTCTTATTACATTTTCAAGTCGAAATTAGGTAAAAATTGGGTCTGTTAAAAATATGAACACTAATTTAGGAGTCCCTAAACACAACCTTAAAGGTAAAAAAAAAAAAAAAAAAAAACTCGCGAGATTTCAGTTCCGATCAGGGTGGAGAGGGAAGAGGAGTGTAGTTGTTTGTTTGGGTTTTTGCAGGCAAAATGGAAACCTTTTCGTTCGTTGCCAAAGTTTTGGGACTTTATGTCCTATTTGCTTGCACACTGGCGTCTTCAGACGTGTTTGACAGCGTTCTGGGAAGCACAGCGTCCTGTCATAAATCCTGCGGAATGACATACAGTTTGCACACGTATCCTCGGGTGAGTGCTTTTATCTTGCTTATGTCAGCTGGCTTGCGCTAACGTTATGCAATTCAACGAAAGAAGAATATTTTGGTTTGTTTATTCAACTCCAGTCCTATCATTTGAGTTGTTGTTGTTCGGGATTATGAATTGTATTCAAATAGTCGAAAAGTGCGTCATTTTTCTAGCGGCATTCAACTGGTCCTTTTGTTTGTTTTTGTCTTTTCAGGAGGAGGAACTGTACGCCTGCCAGAGAGGCTGTCGTCTATTCTCCATTTGTCACTTTGTCCGTGACAGCGACGACTTAAATCAGACCAGATCCGAATGCGAATCAAGTGAGTATATGGAAACTTACTTGTCCGTCGAGCTGAATACTGGTCAGCACTAAACGTATTGTTGGATGCTGCACAAAGCTCCACCTGACACACACATACTTGCTACTCAGTCTAGAATAATCTGGAGTTGCATTTAAGTGTTGTACCTTACTGTATGTGCATCTGTTTGTCCATCATTCTTCCCCCCAACCCTCCATTTTTCCCTTCAATGTATTTTATTGGGGATTTTATGTGATGGACCATCACAAGGAATGAAAAGATGCATGGTTTTCAAAAAACTTTAAAAATACCACAGCATACTTTTATGATTTTTACTTAAAAGTGTTAAAAACCTTCTAATTCGCTATTTTGCACTACTTTGTGCTGGCCTAATCACATAAAGTTCCAATAAATACATTGAAGTTTGTGGTTCTAATTCGCTAAAGTCTTTATACTTTTGTAATGTACTTTATTTGTATTGCATTTATCATGGTGACACTATATTCATCTCGGGAAATGAGCATAAAAATACGGAAAGGTTTAATCGGAAGAAGTATGGATGTTTGACATGAAATATGAGTAGGAACCCTGCATATCAATTAAACAATAAAACTTGATACGGTTTGTTGCATGCCTCTAAACCTGTTTTACCATCTGTTACTCCAAATTCATACAGCCTGTCGGGAAGCCTACACTCAGCCAGATGAGCAGTATGCATGCAACATGGGCTGTCATAATCAGCTTCCATTTGCTGAGCAACGTCAAGATCAGGTAGCCAGTTGCTTAATGGATGCAGAATATCACTCAAGAAATAATGGCATGCTCAGTCTCTGGTATTTTCTAAACAGTTGGAGGCCATGATGCCTAGGATTCATCTTTTGTATCCACTGACTTTGGTCAGGGGATTTTGGGATGATGTAATGAGTCAAGCCCACAGCTTCATCACTTCCACTTGGACATTCTACCTTCAGGCTGATGATGGAAAAGTTGTTATTTTCCAGGTATTGTACTGATTAGTTTTAATAAAAAACAACTCTATTAAGCCATTCTACTCAACAAATGCCAAAAAACACAAATATCTCCTCTGTTTCTCAGTCTGAACCACAGGTTAGGATTCTCCCCCATATTGAACTGGGTAAAGATTCCAAGGAGGAGCCTCAGAACTGTAAGCACATAAGAGTGTATTCTTTTATGCAATTGTCTTCAATTTTAGTCCAGAAATGAGCCCATTTAGAACAAATGTAAAGTGTTGTGATCAATGCTTCACCTCTAAATTTTGCACTCATCATCCACATGAATATCATACATTTTGGGCCTTTAATGATCTGTGTGTGAGTTTTGAATGATATTAATTGGTTGGTGTCCTGACACAGACCTGGTTTTTAATCATAGCCCATACATTTTAAAAAAATTTTAAAGAGTTAAATTCTGGGCCACTCTGGGCTTAACGTTAGCATGACTTTTCCATTCCAACACCAGTTTTGGGAGCTTTTGTTTCTGTTAAGTACACCAAACAATGTGTATAAAATTCAACTTTCATGGTGTTAATCTAAGAGTAAATAGAGATGGTCCTTCTTTCTTCATTATTACCTTTTAGGGATGTGCAGTTATCATACAGTGGCTTGCAAAAGTATTCGGCCCCCTTGAACTTTTCCACATTTTGTCACATTACAGCCAAAAACATGAATCAACTTTATTGGAATTCCACGTGAAAGACCAATACAAAGTGGTGTACACGTGAGAAGTGGAACGAAAATCATACATAACTCCAAACATTTTTTACAAATAAATAACTGAAGAAGGTTCTCTGGTCAGATAAGACCAAAATGGAACTTTTTGGCCAAAATGCAAAACGCTATGTGTGGCGGAAAACTAACACTGCACATCACTCTGAACACACCATCCCCACTGTCAAATATGGTGGTGGCAGCATCATGCTCTGGGGGTGCTTCTCTTCAGCAGGGACAGGGAAGCTGGTCATAGTTGATGGGAAGATGGATGGAGCCAAATACAGGGCAATCTTGGAAGAAAACCTCTTGGAGTCTGCAAAAGACTTGAGATTGGGGCGGAGGTTCACCTTCCAGCAGGACAACGACCCTAAACATAAAGCCAGGGCAACAATGGAATGGTTTAAAACAAAACATATCCATGTGTTAGAATGGCCCAGTCAAAGTCCAGATCTAAATCCAATCGAGAATCTGTGGCAAGATCTGAAAACTACTGTTCACAAACACTGTCCATCTAATCTGACTGAGCTGGAACTGTTTTCCAAAGAAGAATGGGCAAGAATTTCAGTCTTTAGATGTGCAAAGCTGGTAGAGACATACCCTAAAAGACTGGGAGCTGTAATTGCAGCAAAAGGTGGTTCTGCAAAGTATTGACTCAGGTGGCTGAATAATTACGCACACCCCACTTTTCAGTTATTTATTTGTAAAAATTGTTTGGAATCATGTATGATTTTCGTTCCACTTCTCACGTGTACACCACTTTGTTTTGGTCTTTCACGTGGAATTCCAATAAAATTGATTCATGTTTGTGGCTGTAATGTGACAAAATGTGGAAAAGTTCAAGGGGACCGAATACTTTTGCAAGCCACTGTACATTCTACCATTACTGGGGGGTGGGAGATGAATATGATTCAAACATGCTGCTCGTGATAATGACAAACTTTAATTGAAGTTTGCACACCTCAAAAACAGTATAGGTGGAATTGTTGCCTTTTGCTATTTAAAATTTTTTCTTCTTCTGTTGATTCTATGAGAGAATCAATAAATATAAGAAAAAAAGTTGAGGTATTATTTAATGCAAATATGTTGTCCTATATGGAGGTACAACTGCCCTAGTTACTGCAGCTGGTGTATAGAAGAAGCTAATTTAATAATGGATGGTTATTTTTAGATAACTTTTTATTTTATTGCAAAAAATAGCCTAAAATATTGTCAAATTTTAGGTCTTGAGCGTCCATCTCTAGCACCAGTAATACTGCCTTTATTATAAAAAAAAGTCCTCCACACCAGCATGATGTGGCGTTCTCGGGTTTTAAACCCTAAATTTGACACCTACACACGTTTCTGTTTATTGTGACCAAAAAGGTTAGTCCCCTGACCATAAAACATTCCCCTATAAGACCTTAGGCTAGTCCATGTAGGTTGCTGCAAATTTATGTCAAGCCTAAAGGTGCACTGTACTTTCTTAGCACCTTCTCAGTCAATGTTGAGTTTAAACTGACTTGACTGTGGAAAGTGACTGACATTTCAGTATTTTCCAGTTTATAATCAACCTTGGTTATGTTGAATGTCCCAACCAGTCTCATTTCATCTAAGCTACATCTCTGATCAGATTCTTATTAGACTTTGACACAACATGACAATTATTTAAAGCTAATGTTGGAGTGAATAAAGCAGGCCGACACAGAGTGTCTGGAAATGCCTTCTTAAAGCCCCTGACCTTACTCCTATTTAGCTCATCAGGTCTTGAAATACAGCAAAGGAACTGTAAAGATGAAACATGAAAAACACACACGTTGTAATTCTTTTTTTTTTTTTTTTTTAGTCCCCCGCCTGAGCAGTCCTATTTACAAAGAATACCATCGCACTTTAATCCAAGAAAGAGACAGAGATCTGACTGAGCACAGCTATGCTGACGGACACAACCTTTTCAGCTGCCTGTCAAGGTTTGCACATTTCTGTTGTCTTGACAGAGCCGGACTTTATGTGGAGCTACACAGGCTAACTGTACTTTTCTCCACAGAAACCCCTGGCTGCCTGGGTGGATCCTAACAACTACTTTAATTCTGTCTGTGTTGGTCCTGATCTGGATCTGCTGCGCTACTGTGGCAACTGCTGTGGATCAATATGTACCTGCTGAGGTAAGCCCAGTTATATATATTTTTTGCACTGGTTTCTCTGTTATTTGTTTAACCTGTTTAGACCCTTTGCTTGTTTTGGCAATTATCGCTTTGAAATCCTGAAGGTTTTCTGGGAACCTCAAACGGTTCACAAAAAACTATCTTCTGAACCTACAATATTCAAAAGAGGTTAAACCTTCAGATTTTACTCTGAATTACTTGGATTTATTACTGTGATAGATTCCTTAAAAGCATGCATATGTTGCCTTGCAAATGTATTTATACCTCTTAAACCTTTTCACATTTTCTCCTGTTAAAGAAACAAACATCATTGGATTATAATCAATTAGACCAACCATTTTTACCAATTAAAAACTGAAAACGGTGACATGCATGCTGAATTTCAGATGAATTTATGTTGGGTTTGTCTCCACCTTTTTTACACATTTAGACGAAGAAATCTTTCCTAATTCTTCTTTGCAGAATGGCTCAATAAGATTAGATGGAGATCATTTAATGACCATTTTTCAAATCTCGCCACAGATTCTCCGTTAGATTTATGTCTGTACTGTGATTGGACCAGTTTAACACATGATTATTATTTGATCTAGATAATTTCATTGTATCCCTGGTTATACATGTTCAGTGAATGCTGAAAGTCAATGACTTGATGCAATCTGCTCGCTTTCCTTAGAAAATGTTTAAACTAATTGGAATAATGTACTAAAAGATTAATTGGTATGTATGATTGAATTAAAATTACTCATCTTGAGATGACACGTGTTGTGAATTGGCGCCATATAAATGAACTGAACTGAGTTTTTTTGCTGCTGGAAGGTGAACATCCACTCCAGGTTCAAGGTTTTTATTGTCTCTGTTAGAATTTAACTCCATCCCATCAACTTTAATAGGTTCTCCCCTCCCTTCTGGAGAAAGGTTCCCGTCATCTTGATGCTGCTGCTATTGTTAGCTCATGATGTTCTGCAGTGTTACTTTTCACACACTGAGTCATGCATGTTCGCCCAAAAGTTTCATTTTGGTCTTTTCTGACCAGAGCACCTTCTTCTATATCCGGTTTCTGCATCTCCCGTCCTCTATTGCCCCTGCCCTGCAGCTTTTGGATGCATCTCTGCTTCAACACAGCTGAATCAAATGAATAGTCAGTGACCAGGCCTTTGCTAAAGTTGCTGACATGCCGATTAGGTAATTAAGCTTTTTGTTTCAGTTGTGTTGGAGCAGGGATGCATCCAAAAGTTGCAGGAGAGTGACACTCAAGGACTGAAGTTCCTGATCCCTGTTCCACATGTTCCCAATGTCCTCTGTGGCTTGTTGCAACCTGTAAATGGGAATTATTATGGCATTCTACTTGACAACAAAGGCAGGTTTGTGAGGAGCACTACTAATAGTGGTTAGGTTGACAGATTCCCCTACCTGAGCTGTGCATCTCCAGAGCTATCGTTGACCTCTTGGCTGCTTCTCTGATTTATGCTATTGTTACTTAGCCAGTCGGTTTAGGAAGACAGTTAAGTCTTTGTATGTTTTGAAGTTCTGCCACCATCAGGTGGACTTTATTTACCAATACAATGACTTCTGAACAGAATCAGTTTATTGGTTTAGTTCTCAGGGGTTTTAGAATATAGAGGACTGAAAATAAATGAACATCGCACTCTTCAGATTTGTTTCAAATTTTGAAAATTGTGAATCATCTTACTTTGACAAAATTTACACTGTTTGGTGTTTGTCTATCCAATAATAATTCCAATTATGATGACATGATAAAATTAATAACAAAATAAGGAATATGTTTGAGTATGAATCCACATTTAGATGCCTCTATGTAAAACCTCCATCCGGTCTGACTAGTTCAATATGCAAACCAAATTCAGCAAGTTTCTCTGTTATTTCCCTCTTCTTTTAGAAGCTGAGCATCTATGGGGACAATGACTACATCAAAGAGAAGAAACTGACTCCTTACCCAGCATCCTCTCTACTTATCATCACCTCCAAAGGGCCAGAGGAAGAGCCGGGGCCACTTCCTTCCAAGGTGAACCTGGGACAGTCCAACATCTAGAAAACAAAGCTGCACTCTTAAAGACACCTTCTTGTTGATGCTTCAGTCTTCAGTTTATTTTTTTATTTTTTTTTTACCTCTAATTAAGGCATGAGCGGGTTGTGGTCTCAGCAGAACTTTCAGATAATTTAGTTTTAACTGATTGGTCCCTGCTTTATTTAAACATTCTGAAATTGGGGTAATAAAACTTTTTTTTCTGTATATGGGTATAAATGTCATTAAAGTATGAGGGTCATAAAGGAATAAAATGTTTTAAGATTTTTCCTGCAAGTTTGCTGTGTGCATTAGTTTTGTGTTGGTGTGTTTTTATTGAATGTAATGAACTGACTTGAAGTGATGCAGGTTTTATTTTTTTTAACCCAAATCCACGTTTTGGTAAAATTGTATGAATACTGCCAACTCCCCCTTTGTTAATGTTTGTATTGCAGCAATATTCTGGTCCGTTTTACAGTAAAATTCAGTGCTCCTAAATAAATGAGACGGTACATGAAGTTAAGTCTTTCCTGTTTTGCCGTATGTTTACTTGGTTATAAATAATAAAATACATAACTGTGATATTGTTTATTTGAAATCATAATGTCTCCCACCTGATGACTGCTGGAGATAGGCCCCAGGTTTGCACACACTGTACCTGGTATTTTGGCCCATTCTTCCATGCAGATCTTCTCTAGAGCTGTGATGTTTTGGGGCTGTCTTTGGGAAAAACAGACTTTCAACTTCCCCAAAAGATTCTCTATTAGATTGAGGTCTGGAGACTGGCTAGCCCACTCCAGAACCTTGAAATGCTTTTTACGAAGCCATTCCTTCATTGCCCTGGCGGTTTTTTTGGGCTGTTTCAGATCATGTCTACCCCACACAGTGAGATCTTGCATGGAGCCCCAGGTTGAGGGAGATTGTCAGTGATCTTGTCTTTATTATATTCTCTGAATTGCTCCAACAGTTCATCTTTTCCTCACTAAGCTGCTTGCCTATTGTAGATTGGCTCATCCCAGTCTTGTGCAGGTGTACAATCTGGTCCCCGGTGTCCTCAGACAGCTCTCTGTACTTGGCCATGGTGGAGGTTGGAGTTTGGCTGTTTGAAGGTGTGGACAGGTGTCTTTATACAAAAGTTCCAACAGGTGCCATTAATACAGGTAACAAGTGGAGGACAGAAGAGCTTCTTAAAGAAGCAGCAGATCTGTGAGGGCCTGAATTCTTGGTTGTTTGTAGGTGATAAATATTTTCTGCATAATTATACAAATACATTCTTTAAAATTCATACAATGTGACTTCTGGATTTTTTTTTACATTCTGTCTCACAGTTGAAGTGTACCAATGGTGAAAATTACAGACCTCTCATCTTGCAAGTGCAAAAAATACTTTTTTGCCTCACTGATTCTTCTGGTCGCATCTTGATTCTTCCAAACACTACTTGTGGTCATGTCTAAATAGCTTAACCTTTGTCTAATCTCACCATTAAATGTTTTTCTGTGCAAAGCAATTGGTTTCTATTTGCAAACAACTGTGATTTTAACTCAAGCTTGAAAGTGCTGATTTTGAAGCAAATGCTTTCTCTTTGGTCAGCATCACATAGATGTTGTTAAATTAGCTTCCCTGTAGACAGTCACACTGCTGTTCCAGTATGTTCCAGTTTATGATGGGGCTTAATAGTTTCTGATCATTTATTACTAATTTTCTTTCCTCTAATATGGATAGTTTGCATCAAGGTGTGAGTTTTAAACCAATGAATAATGTCAAGAGTGGTAGTAGCAGCATCATGCTGTAGGGCTTTTTCACTGCAAGTGTTACAGATGCATTACGTAAAGTGTATGCAGTAACTAAGAAGGAACACAAACTCCAAATTATTTAACTTCCCCTCATTGATTAGATTAAAAAAACTGGGACACAACTGTGGATCCCAACTTTAAAAATGAATCGGAGTGGGTTTCGAACTGGATAAAGCAGGTTAGCTTCTGGAAGGAGACTGAGCCAGAATTATATTAGGACCTCGTTCATTGGAACAAAAGTGTAATTTCCCATGCAACTTGCTATGGCACACATTTATATAAAACTTATCTCGGGTCCCTGTGTGGATTACAGAAAACTTGCATATAACTTCAAACAGTCCCAGCTATACTTTCTAATGATCATTGAACATTGTTGTACAATAATTTCAGCCTTAAAACTATTTAAGTGCATCTTTAAAATATCTAAATTACTCTTATATTCATGCAATTGTTTAGTGTACTGTATCTAAGCATCTCAACACTCGTCCAAAAAAATGCTTTGCTGGATTTAAAAACTGCAGGAAGAAGGAAAAGGCTCTTGCAAAATACAAACTTTTAATTATCTTAAAAAAGAAACAAAGCGAAAACTTAGTTTTTTATCTTTACTAAGTGTAAGACAACTGCTATTGATGTTTTGCGAATGCTGGATGTTGACTCCCGCTCCCATGTTGGTTTGTTATTATGGAATGTTGCTCGGGCGAATTCCAGATATTCAGTAGCTGTTCAACAGGTCTGTGTCCTCTGCAGTGAAAACTGATGAGGATGAGCGTTTTGTTTTAGTCGGAGGACTTTGATGAGAGGCGTCACACTTGCTTGACTCCTGCTTCCTCTTTCTGATATTACTGGTGGTATTCCTAACTTGGTGGCATTTTCCTGTGGATGAATCCATTATCCCTCTTAGATGATTGTCTGCTGTAGGTTTGTAGAAATTTAGCTTCTCTATGTTGGCCTCCTTCCCGTTCTCACCGATCAGTGGTGCCGCATTCAGTACCTCTCTGACAAACTTCTGCCTGCCAACTACAGAAAAAGAAAGAAAGAAAAAAAACCTTCAGAACTCAATGCCTAAATGGACTTACAAATTAAAATGAAAGATATAACAGACTTACAGAAGCGAAGTGCTGAGACCCTTGACTCTTCCATTCTCTTCTGTTTTGGCATCTGGCAGCCGCTTGTTTCCCACTGATTTACAACCTGAAAGTAAGACAAGTGTGGATAAATGATCCTGCTTATTTAAACAAGTGATCCGTACTCCTGGAATTGCCTAAAAATGATTACCTGTTCAGCCCAACCTTCTGTTTTACACCCTGAGTGATCGAAGGTGTTCAGTGGTTTTTCAGAATGAATTAGCCCCAACAAGTTCCACACGGTTGTCTTCAATCCTGTGCCAAGCTGATGAATAAGTGATCAATTATTACCAGCACCATGCAAAAAACATACCCGGATATGTACGGCGCCTTGCAAAATAATTCATACCAGTTGCACGTTTTATCATATTACCACCACCACAAATTTCTATGAATTTCCTTGGGATTTTACAAATAAAAATCTGTATGGCATGCATTTGTATTTACCCCCTTACTACATTGGCCCTAAATAAAGTCCAGTGTAACCAACTGCCTTCAGAAGTCGCCTAGTTAGTAAATCGAGTCCACTAATGTGAAAGCTTAAGAGGTTTGTTAGAGAACACAACGCTATGAAGGCCAAGGAACACTCCAGACAGGTCACAGAGACAGTTGTGGAGAGGTTTGGAGTATGGCACAAGTGCAAACCAAGATATAGCTGTCCACCTAAACTGAAAGGCCAATTAATCATAGAGGCAGCCAGGAGGCCAGCAGTAGCTGGAGAAAAACTGTTTATAGGACAACTATTAGACATGTGCTCCACATACTGGTCCTATATGTAACAGTGGTAAGCTGCTCTGGTCACATAAGGCCAAAGTGAAACTTTTTGGCCGACCTGCAAAAAGGGTGTAGTTGGTGAAAAAGCAGACTACATATCAATCTGAACAGAAAACTCAATGGTTAAACACGGTAGTGGCAGCATAATGCTGTGATTATGCTAGTTTTAGGGACAGGGAAGCTGATCACCTTCCAGCAGAACAACAACCCTAAACATAAAGCCAGAGCTACAGTGGAATGGTGCAGAATAGATCAAAGCAGTCAAAGTCCGGAGCTAAATCAGATGGAGAATCACTGGCTAGAAACATTGGCAAGATGTCAATGTCTATGTTTCCAAAGCTGGTAGAGATATACCCCAACAAACTTGTAGTTACAGCCGGACAACACAAAAAAAATTGCTACAATATTTATTTTCTCTGTTTTGGTTTTAAATTAAAAGTCTTAATTTGAAGTAACAACACAACATTACAAAAATAATTCAAATAAATAAAACAATAAGTTTTGTTTATAAAACCTGTCATATATTAAACACTGAATTCCTTTAAGAATGACACACACTTATTAATATTGACACTTTCTCAACTAGCAGCATATTCGTGTACAAGCCCCAGTTATAGTACTGTTTAAAAGTGCAAAATTATGTGAATGATGTTCACTACTACGATATTTGGAATCTCTCTCTCTTTTTAAGGTATTTAGAATGTCTTTGTAATCTTGTAAAAATGCTTAGACCCCCCTCGGAGCATCTAAATATAAATGTAGGCCACAGTTTTCGAACCTAATTTGTAAAAGAAATTTTAAACTATGTATCATTTCCTTGAACCTTACAGATATATTCTAATTTGTGTTGGTCTATCACATAAAATCCAACTCAAATACACTGTGGTTATACTGTGACAAAACGTAAACAAGTTCAAGTGGTATGAATCTCTTGCAATGATCTTTACACACCCATGCCTTACCTTCATGTTGGTCCCAGATGCATCAAGCGTCACTAGCTTTGGGAGGCATTTAAGGTATCTCAGAGCCATCTCTGAGATGGGATTGTCTGCATAGGAAAGAAGAAAAAAAAACATATGTTTATATAGTTTACAGTTTGGTGCTCAACATACTACATGCAAATTACTGACAGGAAACATCCAGGAGTTCCAGGGAGGCCAGTCCCTTCTGCATCATCCGGATAGGTGCGGTCAGTCTTTGCAGGCCAACATCTGACAGATGGTTGCCACCAATGAACAGCTGAGTCAGGCTACTATGGAGGAGAAAATTTCAGATTTAGGACTAAATGTTCCATTTAGCACATCCTAAAGACCCAACCCTTACCTCGCCAGTGAGGTGGAAGTGAGATGCCTGAACAGCTCATGATCATCTCCTAGTCTACAGCCGAACAAATCCAGAGACTTTAGACTATGAAATGTTTTTATCTCTGTGATCCGCTCGTGCAGGAGTGGAAACCTGCAGAATTAGACCAGAAATGGGGCTGTTTAAGGCAAAAAGAGGCAGAGAAGCATGGTGTGGAGGAGACATCAATATACCCAACCTGTTCCTTAAACAGAGTGAGCGTAGAACCAAATCTCCATATGCATCACTGAATAACTTCAAGGCTTTCTGAGAAACGTCTGGGTTTAAAAACACACGGTTCTCCTCTGCTGCCACAAAAAGCATGTCGCCTATTTGCTCTGGGAAACCCACCAGAGAGTCCACATGGTGGATGTTGTCAGCTACGAACAGCAGGGTTATGTCAAAGAGGGACTTAGTGGTGTATCTCAGACTTCCCTCCTCATTGTAGGTGAAGATGAAATGCTCCTTTCTCAGCACAAACGGGTTCGTTCGCCTGCACGACGACGACGACGATGATGACGCTTTTGGTTGTGCCAGGATTATGTCGCCCACACGACGAAGGTTCCCTCTTTCCCGAACATAAATGGTGCTGTTGTTGTCCATTACAGACACACACAAACTTATCTTAATTTAGCAGCAGATTTGAATAAGAACTCAAAGTAGATCACAAAGTCGCTCCCGAGGTTAGCTTAAACCATAAACAAACAAGCTCCCTTCTGTTCAATGTATTCTCAGCAACACTTAGTCCTCATTCTCAATACTGTGTTAAGTTCCCCAGTATGCAGCTTTCACAAGCATTCTCTGTTCCCTTTGCTAGCATACAGCATAGAAACAGCAGCAAACGCATGAGAGGATCGTACGTCGCTTTACCACCATATTGTGAGGGGCCTTTTTTCTTTTTGCAAAAACATGCAAAACGAGCAGCACAGTTCATAACAACAACACCCTTTTTGGTCACCATGTGGGAGTGTGAGTCTGTTGCAGTCAAACAGAAGCCTGTGCTGTTTTAAACCCAAGTAGACGTCCATTGTTGTGGTTTTTTTATTCGGGAAAACACATTGTTAACGAAATTTGCATCGGTTTCAAAGGCGATTTGCCACGCACAATATGGCGGACTCAAAGGCCACTACGTATCTATATCGCCTAATGTTTGCTAATTTCAAAATAAAAGTCAATTGATAGCGTTCCTTATTTACATACGCAGATATGCCAAAAGTACACTTTAATTAATACGAACTTTTAATAGGAAATCTTTCACAGTCACGATAACTTTTATTTCACAGTGTCCGCTAAATATGCAACCAAATGAATGTAGTGAAACTCTTATTTTGAAGATATTTTTGCAAAAGGATCGAATCGTGTTTACCTCGTTGGCATATCCTGCTTCGAGCTTCCCTAGCTCAAAACGATGACATAATTTTTACGGATTTCCTTTTTTCGGATAATTTGGTAAGTATGGATTGAATAAAGTCATTATCATCTTTATACTGTATTTCACAGTTGCTATAATCATTGAATGTTTACATTTTTACTGATATATTGAAGTTTTCCAGTCGAAGTTGGGACTAGTAAGCTAGCTACCAAAGTTAATTTTTGTCGTTCTAGTTTTGTAAAATGCTTTTAAGGTGGAGACAACAGATGGGGAAACATTAACAGTCGAGTTTCTTGTCATTCACAGCTTTCAGGGATTAATTTGTTGCCTCTTTGCCAACCTGCCAACACATTCTCAAAGGACATATCTTTACTGAGAAGTGAATGGCGTCGAAAAATGATCCATTTGAATTTCAAGGTGAGCATTCTCCCCATTCTCTGTTTTCAAATTGTAATGTAACATAAATATAATATATTAGAATTTAAGTTTTTATTTTTACATGGATAAATGGATAAGCCAAATTTGTCAAAATGAATCAAGATTTCAGCATAAATCCGACTTAAATGAAACTAACACATTATACATCTGAGCTGCCTTGAATTTATTTCACATTTTGTGACGTGACATCAATATTGCTGCCACATGCAGAGTTGGCCCAAGGCAGAAGTGAACTAAGCATCTCCGCAGGGCCCCTAGACTTTCAGAAGCCCCCACCCCCACCCCCATAAATGCTTGAATTTTAACACAGACGGTCGATCTCGAAAAGATTTTTAAATTTAAGATTTAAAAGAATTGGCCAATTTTTCTATGTTAAAGTGCAAAGAATAATTTTTATATTTATATTATTAGGCTAACATAGCTACAATCTGATGCTGCAAGATTAATCTTTGTGTTTGAGCTCGATTTGTTCACAAATAATAACCAATTATCAGTGATTGCTTCTAAGCTCGACCAATTCATTTTGGCCCCCTCACCCAGATTCTACAAAATCTGTTTTGCCAAAAGTGAAGCCAACGTGGAAGTGACAAAATGGCTGTTCTCCCCTCATCCGCTAGGGGCTGGCTGCAGAAAGGAGCAAGTTCCCTTTGACTCCCATGTTACAAATGCCTACTTCACTGCAGAAATAAATACATTTACAGCCTGGTTAAAAAAACCGTTTAGGTTTAATAGTTTTAAGTTAAGTTTACCGTCATGACAACTCTGAGCGGAGGGAATTTTTTTTATTTTTATAACTTATCTATTTAGATGTAATTTAAGCTTGAAATTATGAATAATATAAAATTGTTAATTTCCCCGAGGGAGTCAGGTTAAGTCTAAGTCTAATATCAATAACAATATTGTTGTTAATGCAGATATATTGTGTATCCCTAGTTACCATCACAAACCTTGTTGCATTTTTTAGGGAAAGCGTGTAATTGACCACCAAAAAGTAATGCATAAATTTGAAGTGGAAGGACACATGGTTTAGAATTTTCTTGAGAAATAAAAATCAAACAAGTGTGACCTGCATTTGTATTCATTCAGGCCATGTACACACAGAGCCTGGTTTTTAAAAGACATGAATATTCTCACCACCTTGTTAAAAAAACTAAACAAAGAAAACGTCCACACCTAACCGCATAAGTTCATTATTAAGCACATTTATAGACATGCCAAACCTGTAGGGGGCAGTTGTTCCCCCGAATCCTATCCGCTTAAGAGTAACCTTCTGCTTTCCAAATTGAATCATAAAGCAGTAATTGAGCTTCTAAGAACAAACAAGCAAAAAGCCCTTGGACAATCGATAATACCAACACAGCTCTGAGGGCATAAATGCTGTTTCTGAGTGTAAACACAGTTCGCACAAGTGATTTTGGCCCTTTTTTTTCCGTGGTCAGTAACGTTTCAAAAACTAAAACTCTGGGTATTTCTGTCCAGAAGCAGACGCTTAAAATGAAGAAAACGCACGTCTTCAGTTTGGTCGGTGTTTTTAGAAGGAATTGTTTTTCGTGCCCTAAATCTGCATTTTCGTGTGGATGACAGACCAAACCGTAGAAAAATATCTTTGTTTTGTGAGATAACCGGCTACGTGCGGACAAGGCACCACTCTAACTTTATCTATATAAAACCACCCACTATGTTGTCAGTAGAAAAGAAGACAAAATAGCAAAGTTGTTGTAAAACTTTAGCTCAAAAACGATACATACATTTTTCATCCCACAGCATCTCTTTTTCCATGAGATTATGTAAATTAATGTGTGAGTTGATTTAAATGAATGAGCGTTTAGCCTGCAATATGTTCAAGCTTTAGTAGGTACGAGCTTTCCTAAAACGACAAAAATTGCATGTTGATCCAGACGCCTAACATTTGTCCCTTCACACATCCCTGTAGAATTTGATGAAGCTGGTGATCTTCTGGAAGCCAACAGAGATGCAGTCACCATCAGCATTGACAATGAGGATTTAAAGTCCAAGAGGCCAAGAAGTGCTGTTGGTTTTGCTCAAGATGTTGGTGATGAAGAACCACTCATCAGCGATGACAGAGAAGAGGTCAGACCTTGACTGCTGATGGAAAATTGTTTGCTTCTTATCAGAATATGAAATTTGGATATATCAGATATTTAGATGATAAATGTCTTGTTTTAATCCTAGCTTCTGTCTGGGCAAAATAAAAATGCTCCTTTCTGGACATTTGAATACTACCAGAAATTCTTTGACATTGAAACCCATCATGTAAGTCATTTCTTTTTGTTCTGTCACAATTTGTATCATCAGCTAAAATGCTTTAGAGCAGATGTATCTTTAACCTGGTTGAAATTTGACATGTTTTTAACGTGTATTTTAGGTAAAGGAAAGGATCCTTGGCTCAATGCTGCCATGGCCTGGGAAAAACTTCATTCAAGTTCATCTTCGTAAAAACCCTGATCTTTATGGTTAGCTCCGACTTAGTTTGCACAGCTGTCACAGCTTTTATGTGGTTGCAAGCTGATGTATTTGCTCCTATTGTTCATAAAATGCTTAGGTCGTAAATATTGATGTTATAAATATTTTCTCACGTGTTTGTGTTTTTAGGACCGTTCTGGATTTGCACCACTCTTGTGTTCGCCATTGCTATCAGTGGAAACCTATCTACTTTTCTGCGCCATTTTGGCGATTCAAACTTTAAATATACCCCAGAGTTTCGAAAAGGTAAGCTCAGTTCCACTAGTGCTAAACACGTTAGAAAAACCTCCAGTTTATTTCTTGAGTTTGCAACGTATGTGTTTTCCAGTGAGCATAGCTGCCACAGCCATCTTCACATATGCTTGGCTTGTGCCCCTTGGACTCTGGGGTTTGCTGCTGTGGAGGAACAATAAAATCTTGAACCTGGTGTCATATTCATTTATGGAGATAGTCTGCGTCTACGGATATTCGCTGTCAGTTTACATTCCAGCTGTGGTAAGCCCTATACATTTACTAATTATGCTACTCAAACTGTTCAACAAAATGAGTCTTCTAACTTTTTATAGTGAACCATATTATTTAAGAAACTGTTTTGTTGCTTATACAATGCCTTGCAGAAGTATTCTCAAGCCTTATGTTGTCGCACTTCAACAGCAAAGCCTAATGTATTTCATTGGGATTTTATGTGATAGATTAACACTAAGCTTTAAGAATTTATGCTCATTTTCAGCCATAGATTCTCTATTGGATTTAGAGGTCTGTATGCTGGCTGGAATATGCTTTGATCCAAACAGTATCTCCCAGTCGAACACAAAAGAGTCTTCATGATGGTTTGAAAAGGTTTTCTCTTTATTGAAACTTTCTCCAACATAAGCCCAAATCACACCTCAACCGACAGGAAGCTAAAGTGACAGTAAAACAATCAAAAAAACATAATCCTTCCTTCACACATTGCTTCATTTATATCAGATCACATGTGTTATACATAAACTGTATATGAAACTGAATGTGTATCTAGTTCCTTTCTTTCAGTGGGTGCTTTTGTTTATCTTTATTTTCAACTTTGCACTTCATTCTGTTCTTTGTGTTGGCCATTGTATTGTAGGAACACTAATGTTATTCAAACACCTTTATGTAAACTACTCCTTTGTTTCTTTGACTGAATGTTTAGGGTCATTGTCCTGCTTAAAGAGGAGCATACACCTTAGAGTCTTTTGCAGCCACTAACAGGTTTTCTTCCAGAGTTTTAATAATAATAATTGCTTGCATTTATATAGCGCTTTTCGAGACTCTCGAAGCGCTTTACAACAGCAACTCCATTATTCCAACTCTCACATTCATACACTGGTTGAAGCAAGCCCTGGGGCAGACTGACAGAAGCGAGGCTGCCATATTGCGCCATCGGCCCCTCTGGCCAACACCAATAGGCGGGTAGGTGAAGTGTCTTGCCCAAGGACACAACAATATGTAGCAGGTGGAAGCTGGAATTGAACCCACGATTTCTGGGTCGCAGGCCGACAACTCTACCACTGAACTACAACCACCCTAATGCTTAGCTGCATTTATGTCCAATCCATCTTCCCATCAACTCTGAGCAGTGCTTTTGCCCTCACTGAACAAAAGCATCCCTGCAGCATGAGGCATCCACCATTTCTTTCTACCACAGGGAGGGTGTGTTGATGCTGAAGTGCAGTTTTAGTTTTCTGCCACACTAAGCATTTTGCATGCGGGATGAAAAGTTAAACCGTGGTCTCATTTGAGCAGAGCACTTTCTTCCACATCTTGGTATTTTAGGTCACAGTTTATTGACGGCCTTCAACAAAAACGACCCCTTTTTTCTTTTTCGGCTGCACATGGACTGACGGCGCACACGTGCAGTAGGTTGCATCCAACTTGACAGCTGTTCCTGATATGGCTTGTAGCAAACATGAAACTATACATCTTTCTTTTAACAATGAGTTTCTCCTTACTTTATTTCTTTTAAGCCAGAGTTTTTTGTTCTGTCAGCAGATTCTCCTGTCTAAGCTGTGAGTCTCTGCAGCTCCCCCAGGGTTACCATGACTCTCTTGGCTGCTTCTCTAAATAATGCTCTCCTTTCCCAGCTTGTCAGTTTAGGTGGATGGCTATGCCATGGTTGGCTTGCAGTTGCACCACACTCTACTCTATTATCGGATGATGGATTGAACAGAGCTTTGTGAGATGTTAAAAGCTTATTTTATAACATAACCCTGTTTGTAATTTGTCTACAACTTTCTCCCTGACCTGTCCGCTGTGCTCCTTGGTCTTCCATGTTGCTGTTTGTTCTCTAAAGTTGTCTAACAAATCTCTAAATTCTTCAAAGAACAGCTGGCTTTATATTGATATTAAATGACACAGAAGTGGACTCATGTTTACTAATTAGGTGATTTTAAAAAGGCAGGAGGTTGGAGTCAATTTCATTATTAAACGTTTTAGAAGCTAATAGGACTAAATAAAAATGGACACACCTTACAGATTTTTATTGACAAAAAATCCAAATAAAATACTTGAATGGTTATGAAAACTTTTGCAAGGCACTGTAGCTGCATATGTTTTAGACAAATTGCAGAAGTAATGATAGAACTGAATATTTCATCAAACAGACTTGATGTAATTCGAAAATTTATATTTTTTTAGTGATACCTATTCCTGTGTTATGACAGCTTGTGTACTTGTCTATGTCATAAGAGCATTAAAAAACACTGACCCAGACTGTTTCAATAACAGGTCCTGTGGATTCCACATTTTGAGTGGCTGAGGTGGCTCTCCATCGCAGTGGCGCTCTGCCTCTCCAGCTCAGTACTGGTGATGACTTTCTGGCCCGCACTCAGAGACGACCAACCTAAAGTCATTATGGCGACCATATTAGGCATTGTGTTGCTGAACGGGCTGTTGGCTGTAGGCTGTAAGGTAATATTGTTTGGTTCTGATGCTGGAAATGTGAGCAAACAAATCTAATCTAAGGTGATCCTGATCTGGTGTTCTGCCTTCGCAACGTTTCTAATTTAGCTAATTCTTTCAGCATGTCCACGTTAGTGTAGATAACATGATTGGGCAACTCTCAATTGTTCTTTGATCTCAGCATAGCCAAGCTTTGACCCAGGTTGTTTGTGTCAGCCACATACAAAGCCATGCCATTTTTGCGCAGGTCTTCCTGTGTGTTTCTGGGAAACAAATGTACCTGCTAGTGTCGGGTTATTCTCCTCTTGTCAGTGGAAACTTTGACCATCCTTGCTAACTGCTGTGACAATGGGCTGTTTGATGACTTCTTAATGTGAATACCATCAGGTCTGCAGGAATATCCAATGTCTTGTTACAGCCATGTAATTGCTTTACAAAGTACAGTAACCCTATGTCTGAAGAGTGAATAAGATCGATGGATTTGTAAGGGTGTTTCATTCTTTTCTATATTAGTACACATTTTCCTCAAATTGGTAATATAGTGGCACAGACTTTTATAATTTGAGAGTATTGATTTGTAATTTCGATTGGATTCAGTTTTTTTTCCTTCCCATCTCTTAGCGTTTACAGCTTTGTGACAGGGTTTGGTGGCCTATGTTCTTTACAGCAGTTAGGTGTAGTGGATACCTTGTTAATAGGTCCAATATTTAGCATTTTTTGGCCTAAAAACCTTGAAAAGGTAGTTCCTCACTGTAGTAAGGAATTTTTTCTCATTTGTTGAGTGATATTCTGTTTCACGTCAACGCATCTAAAACTTTTGTATTTCTATTACTGGATCTTACTGATCACAACATTATGAACGATGCGAAAAGTATGTGGTATTGTGGGGTACTGTGCTTTGCTAAACTGGCACAAAACTTGTTTGGCAGACTGTGTGTCATGTGGTAATGAAATATCTAAGAAAACAAGAATCATATGTGGGGTTCCTCAAGGGTGCATTCGCGGGCCACTTTTATTCATTGTTCAGTGCAGTTTTCCCATTAGTGTTCAGTTATTTTTAACATGTCTTAATTTTTCAGTTTAAATTAGCATCTTAACACACCTTTCTTTTCATATAGTGCTCAAATGTTCTTATTCATTTAATGTATTTCTGGTTTATAGTGTTATAATTTCTTTATGCCTTTCCTTTATTTTCCTGTAAAGCTCTGTCAGTTATGTTCTGTCTGATAAACCTTCCTTGCTCTTGCCTACAGATGTACTTCTTTAGTGAACCAAAGCTAGAACGAGTAGACGTCAGCCCCCCTACAGCAAAGGTCATCAACGGGACATCATCATGATGTGCCTACATTGTGTGTCGGTAAATGACTGACTTAAACTGGCTTTTTATGGCACAAAATAAATGTTGATAAATATACATAAAGGTTATTTTCTAAATCTTATGTACTTAACATTGATGTTGTAATTATTGTTTTATTTATCAGCTACAAGGCTATGTTAATGACACCAGTTCTTTCTGTGGATAAAGGAACAAGCGTGTCTCTTTTCGACCTACTTGTGTCAAAAACCTGACCACCGACTGTTCTGTTCTTCTCTAAAGTGAGCATTATTCTTTATTTCTAAATGACAGGTTCTCCAGTTGCCTTATTAGAGAGACTCAAGTTCCTGCGCAGATGAAGTCATATGAGGACTGGATTTCACCTACACCTGGGACATTCCGGATTAAGGTCTTTAAAGGATGGCTTGTAAACTCAGTGCAGCGTCATGACCTCTGAAAATGAAAACTTGTCACAAGTATGTTACTTCTAATGGGATGGCTTCTAAACTTACTTGAGTTAATTGGGGTGTAGTATTACCCAGCACACACAATCTGCCATTGTGGTGGTGGTGTTTCCAGCTTTATAGCCCTAATGTTAAAATATTTAAAAAAAGAAAAACTGGTTTGTGATAGCAGCATCAGTGGTGTTTCATTGATCTATTTCTTTTTATAATTTTTATAGGTGTTTGATACGTACCCTCTGAAGTTAAAGGTGTTGTATTTTCTTATGATCAAGTGCCTTAACTAAAGCCAAAACCTGGCAAAAATGTTCAAGTAATTTTTGTAAATATTCTATAAAGTTGTTGTTATTATGGCAAGTTATAATAAAATCTGTTAAAATCCATGTTTATTTGCAAAGTGTTTAATGGTAATATAGTGACACAGACTTTTATAATTTGAGAGTATTAATTTGTAATTTCCTGTGAAGGAAAATAAAGGTCCAAGTAATGTATTTGGAAAAATATGCAGCATTTTTGTTTTTAAACAAAAGTAAATAATGATTTAGCTAAATCCATCCAGCCATCATCTCACAGGGGGCAGCAACCTAAGCAGAGAGGCCCAGACCTCCCTCTCCCTAGCCACTTGGGCCCACTTCTCTGGGGAATCCCAAGGCATTTCCATGCACAACTCAACCAAAACAAAGTAATTAAACAAAAGTGTAATAAAACACAATTTATCATATTACGGCCTCAAACTTCAAACCTTTATTTTATTGGGAATTTATTGGATAGACCAACACAAAGTAGTAGAAAAAGTGTTTTTCTAAATAAAGATCTTAAAAGTGCGACGGGCATTATTGTATTAAACCCTCCTTGATCTGACACTCATAACAAAATTTAATTGCAACTAGTTCCGAAGTCCATCTGATCTCGGCATTAATGCAGCTGTTATGTATAGATCACTGAGGTTTGTTGGAGAACATTATTAAACTAGAAAAGCACTTGGAGAGCGCAGACCTCCGCCAGGGCCACTCATGCCCCCCAACCCCATGTTATCTAAAGCCTAGTTTATGCTTCTCCCTCAGCAAGTTTGCACCCACATGCACACGTATTGACGGAGACATTTCCCTCTGATATTTATCTGTTGTGTCAGCGTTGCATAGTAATTCTCTGCCAAGACAGCAGGGGGTGTAGACCTTTTCTGACGGGTCTGATCGACGACTCAAACAGTGTTGTGCCAGTTCATACTTAAAAAGAACTAGCTCAAAGTTCAGTTCACAGAGATGATAATGAAATAGTTCATGTTCCTAGTTCTTTTTTTTTTAATGAACTAAGTTCACATCTAAAAATGAACTAGTTCACGTTCATTTGTTAAATTCTTTTTAAGATAAGCCACTATCTTACACAATAGAACCTCTTTACCATCCATCACCAACTGCAAATCACTGCCACTCCAAAACTAATAAAAGTATTGTACCAATAAAGAATCCGAGACAACAGACAATTGTTATAGCCAGAAGAAAAATAATGTTGAGATAGAGAATATATTTACCCCTTAAATAATGGGTGATCATGATAATGTGTAGAAATTGGAAAATACAAGGTGGAGTCAAGGTATACTGTATGTTCAGTGAAACTTTTATTTAGCCAGCATGAACCAAATTACCCAGGACTTTTAAAAATTCAATTTCAGAGAGTTCATTCTTTAAGTCAGAAATATTCTCCTGGAATGCATTGTTCAGTAGTTTCTGTACCTGCTTTCTTGAAGGCACATACCTGGATGGCTGCAAACCTGTCACTAATTTGATGAACGATGGCTTCTCGACCTTACTCAAAGGCTGCAGATCTCCCACAATGTAATCCAATACAAGCTTGTCCACTTGTTGCTGGGAAACGAAGGAAACAGCAGGTCCTTTAATAAATGCAGTGAGCTTTACTTGGGTGGGTATTCTTGGCGGCGGTCCTCTCTTCGTTAATGATTTCTTGCGTTCATCATTCAGTCGCAGATATTTGCCAAGATAGCTCGGATGCTTTCACTCGACATGTCGCTTCAAATTTGAGCTCGATGTGGCGGACGTACGTACTTGTTTGTTTAGTCCAAGTGGGCACAGTTTGCACAAAAACGTAAGGTTTCTTCCGTCTGAGTCTTCCTTTCTTTGCACATAAAACTCTGCCAAGTGCTCTTCAAAGCTTCAGCAGTAGCTAAGTCTGAATCACGTGAACTAGTACTAGCACTAGCCATGCTGGACCATCAATGTGTTTGCCGTATACAGTGTCGTAAAACCTGACTTTTGAAATGAGCCTGAACGTGAACTGCGGGTACTGCTCATTCCTGCCAGAGTGAGCACCGTTCACGTTCATTGTATAAAAATTGATTCGTTCAGTTCGGCGTTCACCGAAAATATGAACGCGTTCAGTGAACGTCGTTCAGTGAACGTCGTTCAATGAACGCGTTCATGCACAACACTGCTCTTAAAAACGCGTGTAAACAAACGAACACAGAGGTCTGTTTTGTTGTTATCTACACCTCTTGATGTTCAAAATTGCCAAAAGACCATATTAGATTAACTGGCCTTCCAATATAAAGCATCTAGTGCTCAAAAGTTGCATTGACTACTAATTACATCGACTATAGAGCACCTAAAAGATTTTAGGACTTAGAACCTTAACTCACCCCAGCTGTCACCAAGTAGGCAATGTGACCCTTCTAGCCAGCTCCTTGTCAGTGTTAGAAGTTACCTGTCCATTTCCACAGTTGGACATTTAAAATATTTAAAGGTGAGATTGTAACCAATAGGTTTAGATTCAACATTTACAAGAGTGTGTCTGACTTTGAATGCAAACATTGGGCTCTCGCCATCTAGCCTCCAATTCATCCATCTTAGCTGTTGCATGGCGGGCTAAACCGATAAAATCTAGTGTGACAGTTTGGATGACCTGCAGTGGAAAATCCTGAGCTCTGAAATGGACCACATGCAGGCACACGGCATGGTCTGCATCTTACAGGGAAGAGATTGCCATCAAGACTTTGCCCTTTTGTTTGCACTGATTAACAAAGGCCAACGTTTTTAGATTAATTAACAAAATAGGGGGAAAAAAATGGGTTACTTGACACGGTGTCAAAGGGATGGTGGCGCCATAATTAATGGTCATTCTAGCCTCAGCTTTGAGTTACACTGGAGCCTACTTGTCTAACTGATAACCGTCTTAGAGGAATGCCACCTACCTCAGTCTAAGTCATGCATGTGGATTCATTAACACCCCTCTAAAGGACTCTGTTTTTCCCAAAGAAATGCAGTAAGAATTTTTCCTCAATTTTTGATTGGGACACATCTCCACAGGATGACCTCTGCAAGTGGTAAAGCTGAAAAATCCTCAAAATTTGAGATGCTGAAACTCTTGGAGAACTGCCGGAAGGAAAGAGATGAAGCTCTGCAAAGGGAAAGTGTTCTCAGGGAAAAACTCAGGCAGAATGAGACGAGGTTGCGTTCAACCGAGGGCCTGAAACAGAAACTGAAGATCCTGACCGTGGACAACAAAGAGCTTAGAAAGCAAGTGAAGGCTCTTCGGACTGAGCTCGGACTGGAGAGCAGCCCCAGCTTCACTGGGAAAACCACCAAAGACATAGTGAATGATCTGCAAGAAAAGGAGCGCGAGTGCAGCTACTTAATAGAGAAGACCGGGAAACTTAGCGCAACCATTGATGACTTGACAGCAGAGTTGTCTAATGTGGTCACCTCCAAGACGCTTTTAGAGGACCAAGTGCAGTCATTACAGCAAAACCTCAAGGATATGACGAATAATCAGCGGCGTCTGCTGAAGCTGTGGGAAGATAAGAAGACCCAGAGGGAGCAGCTCGCTCTTCCTGCGATTGCTCAGAAACCCTTCACCCACAAAGAAGTTCAAACTGACATGTCCATAAGCTCATCTCAGAAGCTCCCATCTAATGCTTTTGAGACCAAGCAGATTAATCAGGACGGCGACAAAAACAGAGTTTTGGACAAAGACAATTTTTCAACCTTTGGTAATGGCTTTCATCATAGAAGAAACACTTTAGTGCACGATGAAACCTAATGACTTCAGTTCTGGCTCCTGCAAGGATGGCAATAGTAACAGTAAAGGGAAGGATTCAAAGAATTACTTAACTACTATGTTTGACGCATATCTGTAACCAAGAGGCAAATCATGTATACAAACTCAAATATGATGTGCCAGTTGAAACGGAGTTGGCTCAATAAGCAGATTCATTTTGTGAACAATAAGTTGTTTTTTTAATAAGTTGTGTTGTCTTTTACTCTTTACAAAAAAAAAAAATGTGTTGACTTTTTGTTTACGTAATAGACTAGTATTTTTTAGTACTGCTTGAATTGGTTCAGTGGCAGATATAATACCCAGTGAGGTGCTAGTGGACAGACACATTGGGACAGTTTGTAGGCACATGAGACCAGAGACGCCTATGTATATCTATATTTTATATTTTTCTACATAGAATATAGGATCGTTTTATTAGACAACGATATGTAACGTTTAGAATTATAAATTTTAATTATTGATGGTATTAAAAACATTTGTGAGACTGATACAAAATGTGCATTTCATTGAATTAGAATATCATCCAAAAGTTCATAGATTTCATTTATTCAATTCAAAAAATGAAAGTAACATGTTATACAGACTCATTACCCACAAAGTAATATATTTCCAGTGCTTATTTTAGTTAACTGATGACGAGGCTTTCAGCTAATGAAATGTGTGATGTGATAACTGGAGCAGTTGTGCATCGGTTCAGTCTTTTTTTCTCATTAGCCCAGGTAAGGTGCTTCTGACAATGTCTCTGAGTGGCTTAACATAAAGAATGAGACAGTTGTTTCTAACTCAGCTTTTTTTCTTCCACTCAACTTTCTAGTAATATGCATGCATAACTCTGTGAACAGCTGACTTCTTTAGTAATGAAGTCACTGACTTTATTAGCCTTCCGTTCTTCAGGAGTTTGTCGGTCTTTACCATGATTGTGCAGACAATAACATGACCATAGCATTTTTTGGGGGGGAGCATAGCAATTATTGGTCCTATTCCTATTATTCCAAGAATTTAAATTTTGAGTTTGAATAAGCTGTAAACCATAATCATCGAAATTACAAGTAAACACTTGAAATATATCAGTTTGTGTGTAATGAATCTATAATATATTAATTTCCCTTTCGGATTTGAGTTACTGAAATAACTGATCATTTCAATGAAATTGTAATGTGCTTGAAGTTGGACCACGAAAGATTAATGGGAACCAAACGAGTCAATAGGTCGAGGTCTTGATGCTGTAAGTTTAGTTTTTAATCAGGATATTCTACTGTGTTATCTAAGTACTAAAACGGAAACAATTTAAATAATTATTTAACTGTCTGAATTAGTGATAATTCATCACTGTATTTTTGATTAAATATATATTTAAACTGAAACATTGGCAACAGGCAGTAAAACGGACAACTTTTAGTCTGGGTCCTTCTGTGGTGTCTTGAATGCATGTGGCGCGATGTGGATACCGGAGGCTAATATAGTTTGACAGCCCGATAGCTAAAGACAATTTTATCGCAAAGTGGGGTCATTTTCAGGAAAGCACTATGTTTCCTTCAGAGACAAGCTGCTGGTTTATCCGCAAGGTGAGACCTTTTTAATATCAGTTAATTTATAGAACTACAAAAATGGTTCGTTAAGCTAACAGGCTAACACCAGCTCTATTTGTTTATGCTAGCTTCCTTGAGTTATTATTTTTGAATTAACTTCTTTAATGTAAAGCACCTTTCAAAAAACAGGAGAAGTCTGTGGTTAATAATGTAAATAAATGCAAGCGTAGGGATATAAAGTAGATTTCACGACAAAAAAGTTAGTTTAATATTTTATCAACGATACGCATATTAAGAGGATTTTTGTTACTTATATTTCTATTGTTTTGATACCACTGAAGGGTGAAACATATTAACCAGTCATGCAATAGTTCATAATATTAAAAGTTGGTATGAATCTTGGAATGGTTAAATGTAGTGTTTATGCTCTATTATTCTATTGATATGTTTACTAGAGCCTTTCTCGATTTGGTAAACATAAAATATGTCAGTCAGAAGACAACAAGTGTACAATCTCTTTTGCGAGATGGAGGTTTTGCACACCGTTTTAATCAGAACGCAAAACATTCATTAAGAACTAGTGTGATGTAAAAGTTGTGGGTTTCTAATAAAAAAAACAATACTCAACTTACGATTTAAACGATTGCTGGGCGCAGAAATTTTGAATCTATTTGATTTTTTTTTTCTTCCCAGATCCCCAGGTAGGGTCAAAATTTAACATTTTAACCCAAATGTACAGACCTACACCTTTTTATATAAAAACAGTAAGGTTTTCTGTAGCCATCAACAACCTTCTGGCATAATTCTGGCTCTTGGAGAGTGTATTTAAACTGTTTGGCTTCCTGGGACAGACTCAGCAGTTGATCGTAGTCTGCAGCATGGTTGAGGTCAGGGTTATTCCAAAAGTCAGTCTGCTCTATTATCTCATAAGTTTTGATGTGTTGGGGTCACTGTTCAGTTGGGACACCCAGTTTTGTCAAAATTTTAACCATCTGATCCAAACTGTCACCTTGGTTTGAAAGCTGCAGGTAACGATCTGCTCTGGAGGGGACGGTTCAAATGCAATGTTAAAACTCCAAACTTATTATGACATTCATCCTGATAAATATATGCAAACTTCTGACCAGTACGCTGTAAGAATATAACGCATTTTCTGCTGCATATTCTGTTAAAGGCCATCAGACTTTAGTTTACCTCTAAATATAGACATTAAAACATCAATTCTGTAGTAAGCAGGGCATCCAAAAAATAACTGAGTCAAGTCTCTTATAAAATACACACCTGAACTGCAGATTTTCCAATTCAGGAATGGTTCATAGGTTTATTTGAATTTAGAATAGCATATAAAAAACCTTTTATTGTCCCTCAGTGGGGAATTTCAGGTGTACCAGCCTCAAAGTGACAGGCAAGTTGAAGCATCTACATTTACACAAAAACAAAAATATAAAAACAGAACTAAGAATAACTGACTATAGAGTAAGCGGAAATTTACAGCATAAGATATTACTGTACAGTTATTAAATGTAGCATAGTCTGATTCAAATAAATGGTTAGCTGAGTAGGATAAATAAAATTAAAATGACAAAATTGCCATGTTTATTGGTCCTTAAAACAACAATAGACTATGGACAAGAAGTGGAAAAAATACTGCAAACAGGAATCTGTAAATAACTAAGTAGTATTCTAAGTGGAAAAAACTGTACAAATAACAGCTGGTATGCTGTTATTTAGAGAACAATTATCATTAGCTAATCTTTAGTTCCCTTACAAATGCCTGAGGAAATGATCAGCTATGTTTTGCAGCGTATTTGTTGGGGTTTTTTTTCTGTGTAATGAGGCCATCCCTGTTCAGGTTATTTGGTGGAGAGCTGCCGCCAGCATTGCCTGGTCTGTCCTGTTGTTGCCGCCCACCACAGCAGTTTTTGTGATGCTCAGCAAGTTCAGTTTTCTTCACCCCATCCACACTATTTCAGGTCAGGCACCACATTGGTTTTACTATTTGACCTGTTTATGTGACTTGGTTAAAAGTGTGTTTGAAACAAAAAAGATTTTATTTTTTATGATACCAGAATGCCTGTCTCTGCTGATGAGTGCCAGTTCGATTTTCTCCTTCATACTGCTTGGTGGAGTGGTCATCATGGTTGGCTTCTTAATTTTGGAGTATTATACAGGTGAGTGGCAGAGCAGTAAGAGTAGTTTTATTTATGTATTTGTCAGCCTTTTTTAAGCTTGGGTTGGAGAAAAAATAAAGAATTGTTTTGGCATAAAAAAAAAAGCATTTCCATGTTTTATTACTTTGAATAAAAAATACATAATTATTTTTGTCAGTTTTTGGAACATTTCTTTAGTGCAGTCAAAGGACTGGTATACTGACATAAGTTGGTTCTTTTCTCAATAGATTCTGTCTAGTTGTTAACATACCATGAATCTCTCTGTATCTTTAGCCATCCCGACTATTGCCTGTTCTAAAATCGCATTGTTGGGTCAGCTGCTCCACCCTCGACAGGTTGTCAACTCCCTTGCCCACTGCCTGATGGGAATGATTGTAGGTTGGTGTTGCGCAATCACTGTGGGTCACAGATATGAGACACTCGGGCACCCGTGTAAAAATAGTGATGGGTAAGTAGTTGCCAGGCCAAATTCATTTCGAGTTCTTGGTACCAAAATTTAACAGCTTGAGTTTTTTTTTTTTTTTCCTATTAACAACAGTCATCCTCAGATGTGCCTCAATGAGTACCACCTCATCTTTTTGCTGGCCGGAGCATTTGCCGGCTTTTCTCACAGTCTCCTGGGAGTGATCCATAACATAAATTATGTCTCCTTTCACACTGTTCAGGTATGGGATATGAGTGTCGTTTATGGTACCATTCAGTTTTCATACATTCATTAACATGAAGTTATTGCTGTTCGTGGGTGTTTATTTATTTATTCCAACTGTTCATTTTCAGACAAGGATTGGTGGTGTAACAAAAAGCTATACATACAGGCCCAAATCTATGTATATACACCCTCAGGGATCACACATTGTTTTGCACCAATCAACAAGTTTCTGGCATAATTCTGGCTGGATGCCTGACCACTCTTCTTAAGAGAAATGTCCGTTTATTTATATCTGTTAGTTTCTTGGCATTAAACCAGTGTTTTGTATCATATAAACAGCAAAAAAAGAAACGTTCTCTGACTTTCAACTGTTTTTACTTTCAGTAAACTTAATGTAAATATTTGTATGAACACTAAAAGAGTCAACACCATAAGACATAAACTAAAAATGTTTCACAGACATGTGACTAACAGAAATAGAATAATGTGTCCTTGAATGAAGGGAGGCTCAAAATCAAAAGTACCAGTCAGTATCTGGTGTGGCCACCAGCTGCTTAAAGTACTGCAGTGCATCTCCTCCTCATGGACTGGACCAGATTTGTCAGTTCTTGCTGTGAGATTTTACCCCACTCTTCCACCAAGGCACTTGCAAGTTCCTGGACATTTCTGGGGGGAATGGCCCTAGCCCTCACCCTGCGATCCAACAGGTCCCAGACGTGCTCAATGGGATTGAGATCCGGGCTCTTCGCTGGCCATGGCAGAACACTGACATTGCTGTCCTGCAGAAACTCACGCACAGAACGAGCAGTATGGCTGGTGGCATTTTCCTGCTGGAGGATCATGTCCGGATGATCATGCATAAAGGGTACCACATGAGGGAGGAGGATGTCTTCCCTGTACCGCAAGGCATTGAGATTGCCTGCAATGACAACAAGCTCAGTCCGATAGAGGGGTGATATACTGCCCCAGACCATGACGGACCCCCCACCTCCAAATCGATCCAGCTCCAGGGTACAGGCCTCGGTGCAACACTCATTCCTTCGACGATAAACACAAATCCGTCCATCACCCCTGGTGAGACAAAACCGTGGCTGATCAGTGAAGAGCACTTTTTGCCACTCCTGTCTGGTCCAGCGAAGGTGGGTTTGTGCCCATAGGCGGCGTTGTTGCTGGTGATGTCTGGCGGCGTTGTTGCTGGTGATGTCTGGTAAGGACCTGTCTTACAACAGGCCTACAAGCCCTCAGTCCAGCCTCTCTCAGCCTATTGCGGACAGTCTGAGCACTGATGGAGGGATTGTGTGTTCCTGGTGTGACTCGGGCAGTTGTTGTGGCCATCCTGTACCTGTCACGCAGGGGTGATATTCGGATGTACCGATGCTGTGCAGGTGTTGTTACACGGGGTCTTCCACTGCGAGCACGATCAGCTGTCCTTCCTGTCTCCCTGTAGCGTTGTCTTAGGCGTCTCACAGTGCGGACATGGCAATTTATTGCCCTAGCCACATCAGCAGTCCTCATGCCTCCCTGCACCATGCCTAATGCACGTTCACGCAGATGAGCAGGGACACTGGGCATCTTTCTTTGGGTGTTTTTCACAGTCGGTAGACAAGTCTCTTTAGTGTCCTGCGTTTTTAGAACTGTGACCTTAAATGCCTACTTTCTGTAAGCTGTTATGGTCTTAACGACCATTCCACAGGTGAATGTTAATTAATAGATTATGGTTAATTGAACATGCATGGAAAACATTGTTTAAACCCTTTACAATGAAGATCTGTAAAGTTATTTGGATTTTTACAACATTATTGTTGAAATACACAGTCCTGAAAAAGGGACGTTTCTTTTTTTTGCTGAGTTTATGAGGTCAGAGCTTTACCAAAGTTCAAAATCGCCTGCTTTATCTTTTTCAAAACCAGTTTTAAAGTGTTTGGTATCATTGTCCTGCTAGAAGATCTAATCCTGTCCACAATTTGGCTAGCGGCTGATCTGAGGTCAAGTAACGTTCTTCAATTTAATCCATCACCTACGTTGTGCAAAGCTCCCATACCATTGGAAGCAAAACATCCACTACAGCATAATCCTACCACCACCATGTTTGACAGTTGGTGGGGTGTTCTGTGGTTCATAAGCTTTACTTTGAGTCCTCTAAACATTATTGTCATTGTGATCGAGTAGTTTAATATCTGTGCCATCTGATCGTATTATTTTCCAAATTAAGGCATTTAACTTTATGTATTCAAAATCAGTCAACCTTGAAGGTTCCATTTTAGAGCAGAAGGTTATTTTTTTTGTCTTCTAGAACACATTAAAACTGGTTTTGAAATGGATAAAGTCTGCTGACGTTAAGCTTTTGGAAAGTCCTGATTTCCTGATAGGGGTGTATTTAAACGTATGACCTACAGCGTACCTGACTCATGGGTTTAATTCAAATAGCTAACATTAATCCCAAACTAAACTGATTTGTCTTACTAACAGTACATCTATTGTTTCCTCAGCAATACAAATATCTCCACTTCAAGGGGTCCCTGGCTTTAGTGGTGAAGTGCAGCGCCATTCAAGCATTTTACTCTGTCAGGAACTTTATTGTTGTTTTTTTCTTTTTGGGTAAGTTACTTGTTTTTAAAGGAAGTCCTTAAAGTAAGAATTTTTTATAAAGTTGTTAACCATATATTGTAGTTTCTCTTTTATATATTGCAAACTATCATAATTATGTTTTTTTTCTTTTTCTGCACAACAATTTGATGTCAAATGTTTTATTTAGGATATATTCCAAAAAAATGGATCTGCAAAACTCTGAATCTTCATTTGGACAGGTATGTGTTTTCTACATAAGTTCCATAAAGGTTTTGAACCTTCAGACCATTGCGAGAAATTCGATAAACATGTTTGAATCTCCTTCTCCTCCAGCTCTGTCCATCCCCTCGACAGTATAGCTGGACTATTGGACCTCTCCCTCCTCTACCACCTCTGGATCAGCGCTACCTTCCTCCTCTTCACCTGGTACATCACATTGCTGCTCTTTAGGATCTTTGTCACAGAGGTATGTGAACTGTTTGAAGTGTTTTTTTTTAATCAGTCACAGTAAAAATTAACTGATATTAATTTGGAATGGTTCTGAGTATTACATGGTACTGTGTGATTTAGTTTTGCTTTTTAGTATACTTAAGGGTTTGGCTGGGTTGTCTTGAACAGCTTTAAAGGGGTTCGCTCCCTGCGTCTCAGGAGGAAACTTCACCAGTTTTGCATATTGAATAATGTTACATTTGACTACGATAATGTATGGGGTACCCCAAGGTTTAGTATTAGAACCTATTCTGTTCCTTGAAAAGATGGTCCTTCTAAGGCAGAAAATGAGATGGGTTAAATTATTTCCTTGAAAGTTTTATGGTGTGATGCAGGGACACTGTGTTTACTTGTTTGGTCGAATTACGTATATTGGATCAGACATCTTCTGTTCTCTCACTTCTTCGTACATTACTCCTACATTTAGTTTAAAAGCTACTAAGCTGCAGTGAAAGGGTTGGTACATCTTGAATCTTTACCTGCAGACATAATTTACTAATTAGGTGTCCTCTGAAGACAATTGCTTGCACTTTGTTTTAGAGTAACAGGTGTGGAATACAAATGCATACCATACTTGGCATTTATCTGTAAAAAATAAATTAATCCCAGTAAATTGGCTTGACTTTTGTGGTTCCAGTGTGTCTGTGTCGAAAAGTTACAAGTGGTAAGGATATTTTTGTAAGCTGCTGGTAGATACTACGAGGATCATCAGGTTTTCTGTCTTTGATTTGATTCACCCATGCTGAGAGCAGTGGTAATGTTTGTCCTATTTGAAGATTAGAAGTATCCCAACACAAATGCATCTTAAGTCTTGTCTATATATAGTGGGGCAAAAAAGTATTTCGTCAGCCACCAATTGTACAAGTTCTCCCACTTAAAAAGATGAGAGAGGCCTGTAATTTCATCATAGGTATACCTCAACTATAAGAGACAAAATGAGAAAAGAAAATCCAGAAAATCACATGGTCTGATTTTTAAAAGAAGTTATTAACAAATTATGGTGGAAAATAAGTATTTGGTCAATAACAGAAGTTCATCACAATACTTTGTTATATACCCTTTGTTGGCAATGACATAGGTCAAACGTTTTCTGTAAGTCTTCACAAGGTTTTCAAACACTGTTGCTAGTATTTTGGCCCATTCCTCCATGCAGATCTCCTCTAGAGCAGTGATGTGTTGGGGCTGTTGCTGGGCAACAAGGACTTTCAACTTCCTTCAAAGATTTTCTATGGGGTTGAGATCTGGCGACTGGCTAGGCCACTCCAGGACCTTGAACTGCTTCTTAGGAAGCCATTCCTTTGTTACCCGGATGATGTGTTTGGGATCACTGTCATGCTGAAAGACCCAGCCATATTTCATCCTCAATGCCCTTGCTGATGGAAGGAGGTTTTCACTCAAAATCTCATAATACATGCCCCTATTCATTGTTTCCTTTACACGGATCAGTCGTCCTGGTCCCTGTGCAGAAAAACAGACCATAAGCATGATGTTTCCACCCCCATGCTTCACAGTAGGTGCAGTGTCAGCATTCTTTCTCCTCCAAACACAACAAGTAGAGTTTTTACCAAAAAGTTCCATTTTGGTTTCATATGACATTCTCCCAATCCTCTACTGGATCATCCAAATCCTCTCTAGCAAACTTCAGATGGGCCTGGACATGTACTGGCTTAAGCAGGGGGACACATCTGGCACTGCAGGATTTGAGTCCCTGGCGGTGTAGTGTGTTTCTGATGGTAGCCTTTGTTACTTTGGTGCCAGTTCTCTGCAGGTCATTCACTAGGTCCCCCTGTGTGGTTCTGGGATTTTTGCTCACCATTTTTGTGATGATTTTGACCCCATGAGGTGAGATCTTGCATGGAGCCTCAGATCGAGGGAGATTTTCAATGGTCTTGTATGCCTGCCATTTCTAATAATTGCTCCCACAGTTGATTTCTTCACACCAAGCTGCTTACCTATCTATAGTTTAAGTTTTTCCAGCCTGGTGCAGGTCTACAATTTTTTTGCTGGTGTCCTTTGATAGCTCTTTGGTCTTGACCATAGTGGAGTTAGGAGTATGGCTGTTTGAGGTTGGGGACAGGTGGCTTTAATACAGGTAACGAGTGGGGGACAGAGGAGCCTCTTATAGAAGAAGTTACAGGTCTGTGATAGCCAGAAATCTTGCTTGTTTAGGTGACCAAATACTTATTTTCCACCATAATTTGCAAATAAATTTTGTTTTGTTTTAAATATTTTTTTAAAGTCAGACCATGTGATTTTTTTTTTTTTTTTTTTTTTTTTTCTTTCTTCTTTCATTTGTCTCTCATAGTATACCTATGATGGAAATTACAGTCCTCTCATGTTTTTAGTGGGAGAACTTGCACAATTGGTGGCTGATTAAATACTTTCTTACCCCACTGAATGTGTATGTTTTTTTTGCAGGTGTATAGTTTTCCTGTACAATCCACTTTTACTGAGGATTCCCATCAGTGTCTTCCCAAAGTTCTTACTGACCAACAACCAATGATCTTGAAGGTATAAAAAAGAAACACTTGCAGGTTGTTTAGTGGTCCTACTTGTTTGTTCACTGACGCTTATCTTTTCCCGAATGTTAGTTTTTCGCCCTGCAGGACTTGGCTCTGTTGTCCAAACATTCTCCATCCAGGCGTGGGGAAGTCTTCAGCCTCAGTCAGCCAGGTCTGTCATGATTTCCACTAGGGATGGGTATCGTTAAGGATTTATCGATACTACTACTCTTAACGATACTCCTTATCGATCCGGTACTTTATCGGTATCCTTATAGGTACTTTTTTTTTTTTTTCTTTTACTAAAACAAAAGGGGAAAAACACAAATAATGAAGTGTAATTAAAAAAAAAAAAGTAGCTTGGATAAGAAGGAAGCTGTTGTTCAAAAATATCCAGCATTTATTAATTGTAAGAATGAAATGGCAAACTTATGTCCATGCTTTACGTGTTTGCTTTGCATACAAACATGCATACATACCTGTTGTATCTGATTCAGGGGTGGTTGTTGCTGCAGCACCCAGGCGGTCAAACACCGTGTATCTTTCGGTTTGTAGTTGGTGTATTTTGGCAAGGTGTTTGGTCAAATTACTTGTGTTCCCGCCTTTGCAAGCAAAGCTTTTATTAGGCTACATATGTGACAGCGTGCATTGCCGGCGTTTCGTAAAATGAAGCCAAATTTTGGATCTTTTCGTTCGCTCTGCCATCACACACGCTGCGGGGACGGAGTGGCGACTGCTGCGCACACACGTGAGCACGCAGCAGTCGCCACTTCGTCCCCGCAGCGTGTGTGCTTGTTAAGGAGGAGTGGGCTGCAATACAGTGTTTGGCTTGGGTTTATTTGTCCCGCAAAACATGGATACGACCTTACTTTTACCGTTAAGAGGACCGATAAGGCTGGACCGTCAGAATCAGCCCTGGGGCCAATTTAATACCGGGTTTCGGTACCCATCCCTAATTTCCACACAGTTGTGTACGTGTTGAAATCCAGTTTGGCTTATAGCAGTATTTTTTTTTTTTTGTGTGTCTTTTTTTCCTCCTTTGCTAGGTGGACATCCACACAACTGGAATGCTGTCAGTAAAGAGTGTCTGGCTCTGCTGGCTGATCTGACGCAGAGACTTGTGGCTTACCATGAAACTGTAGCAACCAACGGGAGGGCCAAATCTCTGTCAAGTGGAAGTGAAAGGAAAACTTCATCTGACACATCAGGTAATTTTGCTTTGCAAGTGTTTGATAAATATGAAGCCTTTCAGATCACTGAAATTTTCTGTCTTTACCTTAAAGTAACCTCAGGTACAGAAGACCTGATGAGTCCAAGACCTGCTTTCTTTACAAAGACTCCAGCTTCTGTTTTTGCCCGCTCCATTGCCGGAGGTCCACACAGCCCTCTGACGGCACCGTTCACACCTGACCTGGACAGCCCTTTTGCTTCCCCCGCCTTGCGACGGCTTACTGCTCCAGTGGATCAGTGCTCACCTTGGCATGGTTCAGTGCAGAGCCCGCACATCATGAGAAGGGCGCCCAAACTCTGGTCTACCTCCACAGGTTAGAGGACGGTTAAACAAAGTTCACATTTTAAATGTAACTTTTTTATGTTTAAGAACAAAGCCTATACTTATTAACTTCTGATGTCTACCTTTTTTTGAATGTATAGTGTTAATAATGAGCATCTTTGTCTTTTCAGAGTCACAGGTCAGTGGCAGCCCACCACCCTCTCCTGCCTCGCTTCCCAGTCCCAAACAAGAACCCGCCAAACCAAGTTTTCTGGCCCAGTTTCTTCAAAACAGAAAAGAACAGGTACTAAAACAAAATCATGACTACAATTATAAGATTGTTGTAGTGCCTTGCCAAAGCATTCACCAAATAAATAATACCTTTTTGATATTTTGTTCTGTTTAAAACCACAGATTTCAATTTATTTTATCAGCTGTTAACTGCTCGATACCTCTGGCTGATCCTACCCACGCTTAAATGTAAAAAAATTATGTCTAAAATAGACAGCACACTAAATAAATCACCGATTTCACTATCATAACATCCGTCACTTACCTCATCGACTTTGTTGGCCTCTCTGTGACAGACGTTAAAACAGTCATTATGGCTCAGTATAAACTGGACTCTCAGAAATACAGTGTGAATCGAACCCTGCATAAAAAGGCTGGTTGAAGCTGTTTATTGGAGATGTTATACTGGCCTACTGCCTGTATTGTAAGGCTGATTTGTATTGCCAAAATTAGTGATATAAAAACATGTGAAAACTCAAGAACCTACTCAAAAGCCAAAACCTTAAAACAGTTTCACCCCAACCATACTCTCATCAATGGTTAAAGGAAATAATTCAGCCCAAAATATATCTTTAAAAAATGACCCCCGTCTGCTTCAGCGTCCATTACAATTACATGCACATTATGCAAATGAGGCGATGACGTCATTTAGCGACTTCCAATGACTTTTGGTACAGCAAATAGCTACTTTCCTTGATGAGGAGTTGGCAACACTGGAAGAGTAAGACGGTGAGCAAATGGAAGATTCAAATATTGAATCCGGGGTAGAGCTGGTCGAGGAAGAGGAGAAGCCACAACCCCATCTAAAGAAAAACCTTTAGTTTTTTTGCGGTGGGGTAGTTATTGTCTTTATCGTTATTGAGGAGAACTGCTCAATATATTGTGATATTGATTTGATGCCATATGGTCCAGCCCTAATCCATTGTCACACCATCTATAACCAGGTTCTCTAACCCTGCAGAAGACAATACATCCCCACAGCATGATGATACCACCCCTGTGTCACTGTTTTGGTTTTTTGGCAGTTGTGATACTCTTTCCGCTTTCATATGGATTGAACACTGCTCTTGAGAAATGCTAAAAGCTTTTTGACCTAATCCTTGTTTTACCTTCTTACCACCAAAAACCCAGAGTTGTCCTCTATGTTCCTTGGTTTTAATGATGCCGTTTGGTCACAACTCTAACAAACCTCTGAGGTTTTCACAGAACAGTTGGATTAATGCTGAGATTATATTACAGTTTGAATGGATCTGATGGTATTGGCTTTTATTTTGGTGTATCAAATGAAGGGAGCAAAATACAAGTGCACACCACACTTTTCAGATGTTTATTTGTGAAAATCATGCGTCCTTTTCCTTAACAGACAGTTCAAATATATGCAAAATTTTGTTTGGTCTATCTTATCAGTGATGTGCCTCTTATGAAATACTTATCAGGGTACATTCTAGCACAAAGTATTTAGCTAGGAAAAAAGGTGTGAAACAGTAAATAATCTAACTATATAATTATTAACCTTAAGTGGTCTTGTTTTTAATATGAAACCATTAGTATTATTCCTAAATAAACACATTTCTTTGCCAAGAATCAACTTGATTTTAAATCTTCTTTTCTTTCTTTTTTTTTTTGCTTAAAGTATTATTGAAAAATCTTTTTAAGGATATGAAAGAACAATTTAGTTTGGTTTAAACTTCACTGAAATTAAATTGTTGCATTGAATTTTTTTTTTCTCATCCAGGTGACAAACTTGTGGTAGTGAGAGTGCTTACTTAGTCAAGTCTTATTCCTGGTTCAGTCTAAGTCTCTGCTGAGTTTTGATCAGGAATTTCAGAGAAGGGGGTCTTGTATAAATATGTGGAAGCTAATGGAATCGGCCTCCTAAAGCTTTCAGGTATCAGAGCTCTTTTATAAACAGCCAGAAATTTTCTGTCTTGTAGCATTAGCAGGCTGGGTCAAAACATCAGGATTATGGCGAAATGGCAAAATGTTTAGATTTATATACTCAAATCTAAACATTTTTACATGCTTATGTGTGGATATTTTTCATCAGATCTCAAATAACATGTATATATTCCGCCCCCAATTTGAGAGTCTACGGTTTTTAATTTAATAAAATCCCAACTAAAACACATTGAAACTTTAAACATGCAAGAGTTGTAAATACTTTTAGTAAGGCAATTAATGAGTCTGTCTAGTGCTGCACTTTAGATTGAAGGCTTATATGAGATCATATAATTAAAATAACATCTCGTATGCTGCCACATTAAATAATTAGTCTTAGATTAGTGCCAAGTGTGAAAGCTATATTTAAGCTCATTATCTATTTAATATCAAGACACTTTTGCATTTATTTGTCTCACTCAGGTTAAGAATTTCATGGCAAAGCGGGTGCTGATAATGTATTTATTTAACAAGGTAAGGACATGTGAAGCATGTGCATGAACACCGAGGGGCGGCTGCATGCTCTAACTGACATAGGAGATCTTCATTTGTCTCTAACAAATCACTAATCTACCTTCTGGTTCTGGGCCTAATCCTGCCGGCATTACTAATGTAGCTCTTTTCCATCTAGCTGTTACACCGAGCCTTGCTAATTACCTTAAAAGCTTGGATTAAGGAGTCATGTAACATGTGCTTTGAAACTCTTGCTTGATGATGAAACCTGTGTTATTTGTGCTAATCAAATATTGATAAGACTTTGGTTTTCTAATCATGTCGGGACTTCTGTACTGCCAGAGCTCTGTCAACATCACACAATTGGTGGTACTTTGTCTCCTGAGATTTATGCTTCTTCCTCTAATTACTGCCACATGTATTTTAGCCCATAGACATGTGTCCAACTAACAACTTTTGAATTTTGAGCTGTGAACGTTTAAAAGAAATCCAACTAAGATGACTTATACACTTAGAAATTCTCCAGTGACTTTTGCTCTTCCAAAATCCAATGTTAAAAACCGAAAATATTTGAATTACTTAAAAATACCCAGTTTGTTATATTTTGTACCAAAGAGCCCCTCATTATGTTTGGAAGAATCAAAGACTCCTTCCTTTACAGGTGCATCTCAATTGATTAGAATCTCATCAAAAATCAGATTTAAATAAAAAAATACATATATTTGCACTTAAAGGGTCAGCATATTATATTTAGCTGGCTGTTCAGAGTGCTGTGTCCGAGCATATTGGCAAAAAAGTTTAGTGGAAGGAAAAAATTACCAGAAACAGGTGGACAAGCAACAGATATAACTGCAGCCTTGAGAGGATTTTGAGGTAAAGTCTTTTTAGCAGTTTTGAGGAGGATCACAAGGTAGGGACTGTCGCAGGAGTCTGCATCAACAGCCACTACATACCAGTGTGTCCAGGACATGAGCTGCAACTGTCATATTCTTTGAGTTCACCCACTCTTGACCAGTGTCTGTCAGAAGTAAGAGTTTATGTAGATGCTAATTTCATTTTCCTGGAAGAATTTCGTAGCTGTCCATTCTGCCTTAAGTACCAATATCAGCTCTAATGACTTGGTTTAAAAAGTATGTATGTATACAGTGAGGAACATAGGTATTTAAACACCCTGCAATTTTTCAAGTTCTCCCACTTAGAAATTATAAAGGGGCTTGAAATTCACATTGTAGGTGCATTTTCACTATGAGAGACCGAGTTTTAAAAATAAATTCAGGAACTCGCATTGTCTGATTTTTAAAGAATGTATTATGTTATTGCTGCACATAAGTATTTGAACACCTAAGAAAGTCAGTGTTAATATTTGGTACAGACTCCACTCCTTGGTTATCCTGGCCATGTGCTTCAGGTCATTGTCATGTTGGAAGACCCAGCCACGACCCACCTTCAATGCTCTAAGGGAAGGAGGTTGTTGCTCAAAATCTCACAATGCACGGCCCCATTCATCCTCTCCTTAATACAGTGCAGTCCTCCTGTCCCCTTCACAGAAAATCACCCTCAAAGCATGATGTTTCCACCCCCATACTTCACAGTAGGGATGGTGTTCTTTGGATGCAACTCCTCCTTCTTTTTCCTCCAAATATGGCAAGTGAAGTTTAGTAGTTTAGACCAAAAAGTTCTGTTTTGGACATGTGATGACTTGAGCAGGGGAATTTTTTGTGCAATGCATGATTTTAAACCATGACGGTGAAGTGTTCTACCGACAGTAACCTTTGAAACTGCGGTCCCAGCTCCAACAGTTGATCCATTTTCACTAAGCTGCTTGGCAATTGCCCTGTAGCAATTTCCAGCCTTGCGGAGGTCTACAATTTTGTTTCTGGTGTCTTTTGACAGCTCTTTGGTCTTGCCCATGGTAGTAGTTGGAATCTGACTGTCTGTGGGGTGGACAGGAGTCTTTATTTAGCTCAGACAGGTGCTACTAATTTAAATTAAGTGGAGTAGAGGTGGATTTTTTTTTTTTAAAGGCAAGGTAACAGGTCTTTGAGAGCCAGAATTCTTGCTGATTGTCAGGTGTTCAAATACTTATACAATAAAGTACAAATAAATTCTTTAAAAATCTGTCAATGTGATTTCCTGATTTTCTTTTTTTTGCTGTTTCTCACTGTGAAAATGCACCTACAATGTGACCCCTCCATAATTTAAGTGGGAGAACTTACAAAATGATCGGTGTTCAAATCAAATACTTATGTTCCTGACTGTATGTATATTAGACACCACTGGATTTTGTTCAGGTTTTTTGACTAACAGGATTTTTAATATCCCTTTTGATTGTTCTACTCTTTAATATAACACTGGAAGTCCAATGGTCTAATATTAGTAGGTCATTTTAAAAATAATAAAATACAGTCTTACATTTTCACCAGAACAAATAATGTTTAAGGCAGGTGAAATGTTGACTGTGGAAATGAATGTCATTCAAGATGCGTTAGTAAGAATTGATTTTAAAATTGTTTAAAGAACCTCCCCACTAATAAATGTAAAAACTGCTTGCTTAGTGGAATGCTGAACAACTCTCCTCATTCACAGGAAACTGCTCTCTTCAACTTTCTCTGGCATCTTATCAAATCTACAGAAAATCGGAGTACTTTTGAAACCATAACATTTTAGAACTGTGCTACCTGCCCATGCTTGGTCCACGCACATATTGGAGACAGAAATGACATTGCATTATGTAAATACGATGTATAACACAATAAGCTGTTCAGTTTGTTAAATAAAGGGATAAAGTAACGGACCTGGAAAGGTAATCTTAAAAAACTTCCGTTGTGGTCCGGCTCTACATAGAAAGTATTAACTTGATCTTCAATGAATCTTGGGGAATGCCATTGGGGAAGTGGGGAACAATGAGGAGAACCTGGGCTTCCTTTACACCTCAGCAATCCCACTGCCCAGAAAGGAGCCTCAACAAAGTACTTCCTGAAGGCCTACATTTCTGTAATAAAAATCCTTTATGTATGCCTTTGGTAATAGTCTAATTTTCTGATCAACTAAATTTGGGTCCCATCAGCTGTAGGCCATAATTACCAAAATGTTCACAGTGCATCAGAGTTTTGATTTTTGACTTGAAATACTGAAATAAAGTAACTTTTGAATGATATATTAATTTATCGAGATGCACCTCTAGTGTCCAGAGACACTTCTGAAGCATACTGTATTAATAAAGCTTTTACCTAATCATCACTCATTAGTCTGCGTTACATCTTAAAGCAAACTCTCACTGACTAATATTTTGTCCGGCAGCTTCCAGAAGCCTCTAGTCAGGCTCTCTTTGCAGACAGCCAGGCTCACATCTGGGCGCTAGAAGGTAGGAGGAGATGTTTCTGTTTGCATTTCAATCATTTTTAACTCAATAGCCCAGTATGTTGATCATTTTCTCCTGCATCCAACCTGCAGCGCTGTCCTACCTCGTTCAGGCTTCCTTCACAGAGGACCAGTTTGGGGTTGTTCAGACTACATTACCCAGCATTTTCAGCTCCATGCTGCATTTACAAGAGGCAAGTTGACATGGTTTACAGTAGCTTAGTACTGTAAATTCACTATTTGGTAAATGCATTCCAACAATTGTGAAAATTCATGAAAGGAATGGCTGATGCAAAATAGTCTACTTCTTTAGAGTTTATAATCAGGAAGGTGCCATTTGTTTAATCTCTCAGCAAAACTTCACAGAAGTTAGTCATTTATAAGTACATGGGTTTTAAAAAAGATATAAAAAATATTAGGTAATGGAACTGCAAACCTACCAAAGATATGGTTGTTCAGCAACACTGATAAGAGCATTAATCAGCTCTTCATTCTGAACACAGTGTCCTCACTAAAGAGGACTGTTTGAACAGAAGCCTTCAAATCATTTTCGCAGTTGCATCTCATATCTTTGGTCCACCGGAATGTGTATCCACCTTTATGTTGGTCGTTGACTGGGGCTGATTTTTATGTTGATTCATTTCTAATCTTTAAAGATGTAAAAGCAATTCCATATGAGAACAGCTTCCAACAATTAAAATGTTTGGGACTGACTGATCAAATGAATTGTATCCATAAACTGTGGTTGTTGGAGAGTTAAAATAATTTTTCTAAATTAGTATTTTCTCCTTTTAAAACCTCATCTTAAAAAAAAACATTTAATTTATCAGTTACATTTGTAAAACCATCCTGAATACAAATATTCATGAACTTTAGTATTGTAGAGCAAGTGTCCGAAAATTTTTCCCATGCTGACCAAAATTGCTAAGCTGAAAGTATTGGCGAGCCACAGAAAAAACTTTTTTTCCCCCTTCAAATTGTTGTTATTGAAAATGTAATTTTTTTAAATTCTCACCCGATTAATAATAAACTAAATATTTTTAATGAAATTGACAAAATTGTCAGATTTTTGTAGATGATTAATCTGCAAGTCATTACAGATCCAAACCACTAAAAGGTAGCAACATTTTTTTTTAAATTGTTATTAAAAGGGGCATTTAATCAGTTTTCAGCAGCTAGAACATGATTCGGATCACCCTTGTAGTGAAAATGGTTGCTTGATCAAGTGTAGTGAATGGGTGCAACCAGGTCTGCTTTGGAGTTAGTCATTAGGTTTGCTCCTACATGCTATAAAAAAATCTGAAGGCTTCAGCGGATTATCAAACAGAGAAGATTCATGAATCTGGCAGAGATCCAGAAAGAATGGAATGAGGTCAGAACACATTCAGAAGTGTCTCAACTGGGCCAAGGAGAAAAAGGAATGGACTGTTGGCCAGTGGTCCAAGGTCCTCTTTTCCGATGAAAGTAAAGTGTGCCTTTCATTCTGGAATCATGGTCCAAGGGTTTGGAGGAAGACGGGTGAGGAACAGAACCCAAGCTGTTTCAGGGTCCAGTGTGAAATATCCAGTCAGTCATGATTTGGGGTGCAATATCCGGTGCAGGTGTTGGTAAACTCTTTCTTAAATCCAAGTCACCGCATCAGTCTACCAGAATGTTTTAGAGGACTTCATGATTCCTTCTGCTGAGGATCTGTATGGAGATACAGATTTCATCTTCCAGCAGGACCTGCCCCTGCCCATACCACCAGAAGCACCAAAACCTGGTTTGATGCCCATGCCATCACAGTGCTTGACTGGCCAGCCAACTCGCCAGACCTAAACCCCACTGAGAATCTATGGGGTATTATCGAGGGGAAAATGAGGGGCACCAGACCCAAACACAAAGAGCTCACAGCAAGCATCAAGGAAATCTGGGCTTCCATACCTCCCAGGCAATGCCACAGGTTGATTGCCTCAACGCCATGCCACATTGGGGTAGTGATTAAGGCAAAGGGATTCCCTACCAAGTATTGAAGATTGACATCGTTTTGAAAGTACCATATTTTGTTGATTTTGATGTCATCCTGATTTTTTTTTTTCTGCAAAAAATGAGAAGTAAATTGTGATTTCTTCACAGTATTCTAGTTATTTGAGTTGAAGCCCAAATTATGTACAGATAAGTACTTGAAATCATTTAACTTGTGGGCCCTGAACCTACAATCTATGGAAGTTTAACGTTTTGAATGGAATTATGGAAATAAACTTTTTCATGATATTCTAATTTTTTTGGAAAGGGTCTGTATGTTTAAATATGTGTATATAAAAATACCGATTAAGGCTTTGCGCACCACTGTCATTGCGATACCATGGCAATATGTGGTAATGTGTCGTAAATAACTGTCTGGACTACCATAAATACGTTTTCATCATGCCTCCAGGCTCACTTTTATATTGAGTGGCACATAGTTGTCTAATGCAGCGTGAAGTTAAAGAAGTGGTCAAATCATTAAGAGACTACTGTACAACTAATACCTTCTATGTACAGCTAATTTTCTTGCTTAGATCATTTGTTCAATGAAAGGGTTCATTCCACACCAGCCGCATTACAGCTTCAGGTATTACACAGACTAACATTCGACGTTACCTTTTAATTTTCAGGCTGTGGATCGACACTTTAAGCTGCCTCATGCTTCCAGCAAGCCGGTCAGGTCCACCAACAGCATGGAGGACTTTACCTACAAAACACTCCGCTTTGCTCTCAGAGCCACGCTCAAGACTGCCATTTACAGGATAACCACCACCTTCGGAAATCATTTAAAGTAAGCTGCTTTTGATTTTATTTTAAGTAATGGATGCATTCCTCATCCTGGACAGTCTAATTGAATGTATATATATATATATATATTTTTTTTTTTTTTTTCAGTGCTGTCCAGATGTCTGCAGAGCACCGAAAAAGACTGCAACAGTTTCTGGAGTTCAAGGAATAAGACTCTGTACTCTGGTTTTTTCTCCTAATGTTTCTTATTGTTTTGGTTTTTGCTTGTTTGAACACAGACTAAAAAGAAGAAACCAGTGAATACCTATGATGGTGCCTCCTCGAGTATTTTCTCTGCACAGTTGTAGATTGTATTGGACATGTTTGATCCCTACTCCCATATGCAGGAAATGCAAACAAACAACCTGCAAAGAATGGACTACAAAAACCTTTGTACAGTCAGGTTGTTTAACTTTACAAACAAAACTTTTTATTAAACAGGATTATTGGTTTGGTTATGTTAAAGCCTGTCTTTACCAAAGTGCTGTCTGTATTCATCTTTCAGCTGCATCCTTTTTTGGGGGGTATGAGTGAAAGAGCATGACTGAAATGAGATGCCAATAGTTATTGTCAAAAACCTGTTTTTAGTTTCTTTCCAGTTATCTGCATCTTCTCAGTTAACATCAGATATTTAGGTTTGTACATGTTTAACGTGTATGTGTGTGTGTGTATGTATCAGGATTTCTGTGTTGGATGAGGATGTCCTGTCAGAAAGACTTGGTTAAACTATTAGTGTATGTTTCTCACTGTCAGCATGAGTTTCATTTTTCACTCAGACTTGAATTAAAAAAGTAAAACTAAGATTTACGACTTTATTTTTTGACTGAATACTGATAAGTGATTTAGACATTCATTCAAATACTATCCTAGCTCTCGCATCTTAAATAACACAGCCAGTATCAACCTTTATCCTGTTTTCAACCCTTATGTTAAAATAATGTTATGCAGTGGGGACTAGCCAAAATATCTTAATCTTTCCCAAGCACTCTTCTTTCAGGTCACCTAAAAATGCAAATGTACCAGTGTAGTCAATCGGTCACTAGTTGGAGGTTGGGAATCTGGAGGGAGTGCTGGTGCTCGTCTTCAGCAGTCGTTGGGCGAGAGGTGGGGCACACGCTGGACAGGTTCCCCATTCCATCACAGGGAGAACTGCGTAGTCATCTCTAAAATTCTTAAATTTCTACATTTAGTCTCATCGAAAAATTGTCTTATTGCGATTTTATGCAATAGACCAAAGGTTTCCAACTCCAGTCGCCGAGGGCCTGTGGCTTGCTAGTTTTAGAGATGGTACTGGTCCAACACACACAAATCAAATGACTGAATTACCTCCTCTATGCAGTGAAGTTCTCTATAGTCCTGTTATTGACATGATTATTTGACTCGGATGTGTTGAAGCAGAGAGGCATCTAAAAATTGTAGGACTGGGCCCTGGTAACCAGGGTTTGGGAACATCGTTTTAGGCGTTTCCGTGCCTCCACCCACCTGACTTAAATAAATGGGGGATTACCAGGCTCCTGCAGCACTTGGCGAGAAGGTAATTCATTCATTTGATTTAGGTGTGCTCGAGGAGGGGAACATCTAAAACATGGAGAGGGGGTCCCTGAATTATAAATCTTTGAATGTATAAAGCTGGAAGCAGTGTAGCCTAAAGACTTAGTCATAACTTCAACAATAGGTGTCTCTGCAAAGCTTTAACTCAAGGGGGGTTTTAATGTTGAAAACCATGAGCAATTTTTCCTCCACTTTACAAATATGCACCTCTCTGTGTTCTTTTATTAACAATATTAAAGTTAATGGTTGTAACAAGAGAAAAATGTGGTAAAGTGCAAAAGGTGTGAATAGTTTACAAGGTATTACGAATTAAAACCTTATCCTTAAGAAAAAAGCTTTACGTAATTATTGTATACATAAAATTCAAGTTATCTTACTTTGTCTGAAGAAACACCCGTTTTGCTAATAAGTATAAGATCAAATAACTTCTGAAATCTTAAAATTTATGAACATGCAGACCCCACATCCAAAGGATCTCAATTATTCTAGGGTGAAACAAAAAATGTTTGATGCATATTTGTCACCTATATATATATATACACGTTAACCAGATATCTACTGTATTTTAAATATAAAAAGGACATTGACTTTCCTGATGAACATTAATCTGCCAAAAAAACAACTACTTCCAGCTACTAAAATACATCAATTTTTGGCACCTTCAGTAAAGATTTCTAAAAAGCCTTGAAATGAATTCATCCTATATTGCAGCAATATAATTGCTAACAATTGTTTAAAAAATCAAACCTTTTTTTTCCCCCAGATGTTTTAGACGGGATAGAAATCCCATGTAAATGAAACTAACGTTAACTCACCAGTAGCTCAATTTAGGTACTAATGATTTCTATAAAAAACTAATTTATTGTGATGCCTAGGAACTTTAGTCATCCATAACTTCCAATGTTCATAAAGTAAAAGTGTAACTTGATGCACATCTTACTTCTCTCAGCCACATTTCAAAATGGGAAAAACAGTAGAACATGCCTGTCAAGTTATATCTTAGGATGAGAAATGGAGAAAAGAAAGGTTTATGAAGCTTGCTGGTGGAAAAATAATTGTGTAAAATTAAAGTCTTGCAATACAATCTGCATTTTTTTATATTTATCAGTACATGACTTTACCAGTAGTGAAAATAGCACAGGGTGCTGTAAATAATTTCTTTTCTGGGAGTTAAAGACCAATGACCATAAAATGACAACCTCAAGAGCGTCATCTTTTTTTTTATTGCACAAATTGTACATACTTCCAAATGAACCAGTAGAATGCAATATCAGGCAGTGGTGGGAAAATAGTTTAATCAAAGCCTTTTCTTTAATACGTATGCAAGAGGCCAAAAAAAATAGCACATGGGAAAATCTGGATTGAACTGTTTTTAGTTATGGAAAATTTATGTGAACAATCCGGAACAAGAGGAATCAAAGTTGTAATACTTGAAATAACAGCTGTCTGTTTTTGTCAAGAAAAGGAAAAACACAGAAAAAAAATTAACATGTAGACTTTTTCTTCTGTGGGTTTTAAAAGTATTTTGTTGTCATACAGTATAGAATATAAATCTCTGGATCAATACCAATCAAATGTTTTTCCTTTTTTTCTGAAGTCAAACAGAATTTGCTAATTTTTTTTTTTTGTTTTTGTTTACAGTTCTAATATATATTTATATATATGTACATTTAAATTCAACTAACTACAGTTCTCATAGAAAATGAGAAAAGCTTGACTTTATCGCTCTCACACAACTGACTGGCAAGCAGATTTAACCCCGCCGCTCTCTCCGTCCTCATCTTTTAGCCAGTGTTAACACGCCACAGACAGGACTTGTGTGCTAAGTGCAAAACCAACCCCCCAACCTGGGTCAAGTTCATTTTAGACTTTTTTGCCAAGAGGTTGAGGGATTCACTTTAAATGCTCAAGTAAGATGCTTCAACAAAAAGCTTGTTCTTTACAATCATGGCAAGAAAGGATAAGGTGTAAAGGAACCACATAAATAACTGCAACCTAGATTATTCCATTCTTTCTTAGCTCATAGGCTGTGTTTGAACTGATTGATCCAGGCTGGGTCTGGCCCTTTGAAAAAGTATTCACAGTCATCCCAACAGAGCTGAAAATATATTTTTTCCTATTCACCTATTTACCTCTGATTTGTCATGTTTATCAAGAGTTGAAGTTTTCCTGTTGTAGATGAGTTTCGGTTTGGAGAGAGAGCGAGAAAGAAACAGAGGAAAGGCCAGTGAAAGCAAAGGAAACTACCTCTCCTCGGTCAAGAAACGCTGAAGTGCAAAATATCCCGTCTCAAAAGGGACAACAACAAAAAAACTCAACTGCTGCATTTCCTACAACAAATACAAGATGATAGCTTTTCCCCCATCATGACACACAAAGTGCACATTTCATCTGTGTCCCACACTACATCATCCCTGATTCAAAGAGCAACCAGTAGTGACGGAAAGCATGGAGATAATTATGTGAAAAAAATGAAAACTACCGTCTCAAGGTAGTAAAGTAAAAAGAAAAAGCAATTATGCGACTGCGGTGAAGGAGAGCTCACCTCTACACCGCCCAAATCTTAAAGGGAGTCACATTTAGGGGATGGTTTGAAGGTAATAGCCTACATCCTTTCCTTTCTGCTGAACCCTTCTTTGAGAGCAGGAGTTGTGGAACCCAGATTGAGGTTATGGATCTGCTGGTGATGTAAAGCTCACTACACATCGCCATCCAAAAGTATTTTGTACTTCTTGCCACACATCTTTCTGAGTCTATGTCAACAACACGTGGACAAACAGGGGGCCTCCGAGTGGTTTATAGGGTTGTAAGCGCTCACTAAACCTCTGTGCACAAATTCCCTTAAAAAAAAACCAACTGGATTCTGGAAGTGTCGCCTTCTACAGTCGGTGTGCACACACTCGTTACTGCCGGGACAACGAGGCGCTAAACATCTTCGTCACTCTGCTTCAACAGTATAGTATGTTTAGGTAAAATGTGTCTGCTTGCTTGCTTGCGTTTGTATGCATCTGTGGCTTGTGCCAGAGTATCAATAGTGCTTGCCTATGTGCATCAATTTGAGGGCAATCAATTGTTTAAATGTCTGTATACATGTGTGGGTGTTTGTCTGTCCGTGGCTCAAGATGACATGCACTGGACATGGTCGGGACCTCCGTCCTCTTCATCTGAGGAATCCGGAGAGCTCCAGGACTCGTCAGTGTCAGCGTCTGCTCCCTCACGGCGAGCCTGGATTGTGACGGAGGAAAGCGTCACCGGGATTATATTCACTAAAAACACTGCTGCTACTAACCACTAGTTTTTTTTTATAGATTTTGCAGCACCTGTGGCCTTTATTGACAGTAATCAGACAGGTAATGGGCAAAGAGCGAAGGAGGGAAGTCATGCAGCAAAGATCTCTCTGTTGGAGCTCCCACTTTACTCCTACAGCCTTATTATCTAATAATATATTTTCTGCTTGCAACAGTATTAGAACTGTGCTATTTGGCTAAAAGCTATTGATGTCATTTCTATGTAAAGCCCATCTTGTATTCGTCTATATTGCTTCATTAATAAACTAAGCAGAACATTGAAAAATAGATAATCCAATCTAATCTTTGGAAATACAGAGGAGTTGCATTATTTAGCTCACCCTCTGAGGTCGTCTGTTTCTCATGTGTCTCATCAGGAACCACAGCAGCTGGGTGTCATACTGGTCGCCATGACGCACGCTGTCTTCATCACGCTCCCGCTTGTTTTTCTTCATCACCTTTGAGAACACAAGAAATTGTCAGAGAAATGTGAAGACCAAAATCAGAGAGCTAAAATGTTTTTCGCTGCAAAATTATAAAACATATGAACAATGTCAGCTTTTGAGCAATTAGGAAAAACAAGGAATTCAGTTCAAATTATTCTGTCAAAATTTTTTTACACATAAACCCCTAAGTACTCACTTAATACTTGTTGTACTACATTAAATAAAACCATCCTTAATTTTCTAAAGTAGAAGATAATTATATTCAACATGATTACATTTATAACTTGATGCTTATAAATAAGCAGGAATCTGTACCTCTTTCAGACCCTTGAGTCCAGTGGGGTTCTCAGCTGTTGGTGCCCACAGTTTGATATCATGGTCCAACCCACTGGTGGCCATTCCTGGTAGATGGGGGTGCGGCTCCAGACAATTCACCTGGAGTTACCGAAGGTTATGACAAGGTTGGTTTTAGAAAACAGACAATATCTATCTATCTATCTAGAACTAAATCACTAAAGTTTAAGCCTCAGTTTAACCAGCTAATGTAATATTTTCAGCCAAGTTGGCAGCCAATCCCACTTACACCACAAAGTTTGTTGCACTTTCCTATTCAAACTCACCACTCCTCCTCTGTCTCCCTCCATGAACTGGACGATGCGAGCAGAGTTTTTGTCCCACAGATAAATATGACCACAGTCACTACCGCTGACCACAAACTCACTGCAGGGCCCGTAGAAGTTCACGCCCTTCACTGTGAAAGAGGAGCGACAGAGAGCCAGGGTGAGAGTTTGAAGGAAACTCAAAATGGCAGCCTCATTTTACAAACTTGGTTAAGGGTTTGAGAAGTAAGGGAAGAGATGCAACAAATAGGGGAATAAGATCATCTGTTTCTAGTCAGATGATTTCTTGGTCCATCTCTGAAATAAAGTTCTATTTGAAGCTGCTGCTTTATTTGCAAAAAAATAAATACCTGTTGCATTATTGCGGTGCCCCTTATATCTCCTGCGATAGTCTGCCCCATCACTGTGGTTTGAGTCAAACAGGTAGATGTCTTCATCGTTGTAACTTGCCAGGAGTTCTGAAGAGACAAAAAGTGATTCAATGTTGCAACACTTTTTACGTGTTAAAACTGTTGACTTTTTCTGACTCCGGCTTCCAGAATTATCACTTCCTTATTTGCCCTTTAAAATAGAAAGAAAGAAAGAAAGAAAGAAAGAAAGAAAGAAAGAAAGAAAGAAAGAAAGAAAGAAAGAAAGAAAGAAAGAAAGAAAGAAAGAAAGAAAGAAAGAAAGAAAGAAAGAAAGAAAGAAAGAAAGAAAGAAAGAAAGAAAGAAAGAAAGAAAGAAAGAAAGAAAGAAAGAAAGAAAGAAAGAAAGAAAGAAAGAAAGAAAGAAAGAAAGAAAGAAAGAAAGAAATTCTTCCAATCAGACAGATATATAGATACTTTAAACTGACCGAATGAGCCAAAACATGAAAAATGCATGATGTAGTCCTACCTGTACCGTCGTGACTGTACACAAGACAGGTTATATTGGTTTTAGATTCGCTCGACACCAGATGTGAAGGACAAAACTTTTTCAGTACACCGTTGTTTTCATTTTCATTAATCTTCCTCTGGTCATAGATTCTAAAAAAACAAACCCAGAAGATAAAACAAGGAGGAAGAAACAAGTAAAAAACAAAAAGATAGATCAAACATGACATCAAATTTAGATGTGATAGATTTTGATTATTTTACATCAAGTAGGATATCAAACACTGGAGCCATGGCACAGCTCATACCTTACATATTGATCCCTCCCACCAACTGCGAACTGGTGTGTCTTTGCTGGGTTGACAAAGATGGTATACAATCCCACTTTTTTATCGCCCTCCTTTACAACCACCAGTTTACTGCCACACAAAACATAAGGAAACAAAGAAGAAACATTTTAGCTACAGCAACAAACCATCCACTGTTGGCACGCCTGCTAAATACAGGTCCTTCTCAAAAAATTAGCATATTGTGATGAAGTTCATTCTTTTCCATAATGTAATGATAAAAATTAAACTTTCATATATTTTAGATTCATTGCACACCAACTGAAATATTTCAGGTCTTTTATTGTTTTAAAACTGATGATTTTGGCATACAGCTCATGAAAACCCAAAATTCCTATCTCAAAAAATTAGCATATCATGAAAAGGTTCTCTAAACGAGCTATTAACCTAATCATCTGAATCAACTAATTAACTCTAAACACCTGCAAAAGATTCCCGAGGCTTTTAAAAACTCCCAGCCCGGTTCATTACTCAAAACCGCAATCATGGGTAAGACTGCCGACCTGACTGCTGCCCAGAAGGCCATCATTGACACCCTCAAGCAAAAGGGTAAGACACACAAAGAAATTTCTGAACGAATAGGCAGTTCCCAGAGTGCTGTATCAAGGCACCTCAGTGGGAAGTCTGTGGGAAGGAAAAAGTGTGGCAGAAAACGCTGCACAACGAGAAGAGGTGACCGGACCCTTAGGAAGATTGTGGAGAAGGACCGATTCCAGACCTTTGGGGACTTGCGGAAGCAGTGGACAGAGTCTGGAGTAGAAACATCCAGAGCCACCGTGCACAGGCGTGTGCAGGAAATGGGCTACAAGCCACTTTTGAACCAGAAACAGCGGCAGAAACGCCTGACCTGGGCTACAGAGAAGCAGCACTGGACTGTTGCTCAGTGGTCCAAAGTACTTTTTTCGGATGAAAACAAATTTTGAAAACAAAATGCCTGAAGTCCAGTGTCAAGTACCCACAGTCAATGATTGTCTGGGGTGCCATGTCAGCTGCTGGTGTTGGTCCACTGTGTTTTATCAAGGGCAGGGTCAATGCAGCTAGCTATCAGGAGATTTTGGAGCACTTCATGCTTCCATCTGCTGAAAAGCTTTATGGAGATGAAGATTCCATTTTTCAGCACGACCTGGCACCTGCTCACAGTGTCAAAACCACTGGTAAATGGTTTACTGACCATGGTATTACTGTGCTCAATTGGCCTGCCAACTCTCCTGACCTGAACCCCATAGAGAATCTGTGGGATATTGTGAAGAGGAAGTTGAGAGACGCAAGACCCAACACTAGATGAGCTTAAGGCCGCTATCGAAGCATCCTGGGCCTCCATAACACCTCAGCAGTGCCACAGGCTGATTGCCTCCATGCCACGCCGCATTGAAGCAGTCATTTCTGCAAAAGGATTCCCGACCAAGTATTGAGTGCATAACTGAACATAATTATTTGAAGGTTGACTTTTTTTGTATTAAAAACACTTTTCTTTTATTGGTCGGATGAAATATGCTAATTTTTTGAGATAGGAATTTTAGGTTTTCATGAGCTGTATGCCAAAATCATCAGTTTTAAAACAATAAAAGACCTGAAATATTTCAGTTGGTGTGCAATGAATCTAAAATATATGATAGTTTAATTTTAATCATTACATTATGGAAAAGAATGAACTTCATCACAATATGCTACTTTTTTGAGAAGGACCTGTATATGAAAGCATCCCTAAAAATTCAGTAATCTTAATATTGTCTCAAATGGGAGATTATTTTTACCTAGCTCATCATCTTTTTTTAATTAACGTTTTTGTGGCATTTATTTGCAGTTACCAGAGAGGAAATGGGGAGAGACGGAAGGAAGCAGACATGCAGCGAAGGTCCCATGGTTGGGCATCAAACCCTGGACGGCTCCATCGAGCACTAATAGCCTCTGTTTATGCGTCGCCCCTACCTCACCATCTTGATCACTGTGTGTGTAGCGCTAAGATTAACTTAAAACCTAATCAGGGTTTTGGTTTCAGGTGGGGTTGCACAATATTGGAAAAAACTGATCATGTAATTTTAACCCTGCAACACAAAAATACAAAAGTTTTTAGCAGATGACATTAATAGCACTTTATTATGCTGCCCTCCTGCCATGTTGTTGAGAATTAACCTCCACTGATTGTACCTCTTTTTGTGAATGTTACAAGGATGTTTTTGTCTGTATTTGAGTTAATCTCATTGTTAGGGCTGCAGATATTAGCTGGCTAAACATTCCATTAATATGATAAATGCAAATTCATAACACTTGGAATATATTACCCGGCAATTATTGCACCCCAAACCTTCCTTTGCTATAGAAATATTGCACACAACAACATTGCAATGACAATATATTCATGAAATATTGTCCAGCCCTAGTTTCAGTTATATTAAGCATTTTAATTATTAATCCGAGGTGAGTTATGGGATATTTTCTGACTCATGAAGATTCCAACATTTACTGTATTTGAATGGGATGCTCTCTTGTTTTTCCCATTTTTTAGTTTTCATATGAAGCTTTATATCTACTCTCCAGGAAAATAGAACATTATTACAAATAAAAAGTTTTAGATAGAGGAATTTATACTAAAAGAATGATGACAAAGAACAGAAAAGAAGGAGCTAGCATACATGTTTTTAGAATTCTCTTTTTAAATGTTAATCCCAATTTATCAACCGCATCTTTTCACAAAAGTACTGTAACGCTACTTGACACATTTTACTTAACATATTGATAATATGTTAGAAATGGCTATCTTCTGAATCAACTAAAAGTTGATGCTGTTGTGTTACAGTAAACACTGAAAACTATCAATCAACCCATCCTCTATACCCACTTATCCATCAAAATGTACCTCATTTTGTTTGCTTTACTTAAACACATCTCAGCTGTCTCAGTTATATCAGGCATATTTACAGGAATGTTAGAGTACAACAACTTTTCTTTGCAGAGATGAACAATAAAGGAATGACTTTCAGCATCTCAGACAGCTCTCTTTATCAAACTTTGACCAACAAGTCACATTCATTTCTAACACAAAGGAGAACTTGTCAGCAAAGCTGCAGTTCACTGGATTAGGAAAGAAGAAGCAGAAATACTAATATTAAATTAAAGAGAAATTATTTACCAGCAATACTGATTTACTGTTTTATTTAACATTTAATAAGATGATATACACACTCCCTAAAGCATCATAAGTGCAACATGTAAATCAGAGGATAGAATAGAATAACACCAAAAAGCAAATATGAAAACTTAATACATTTAGATTGAGATTCGTGGCCTATGTGTTGCCCATAATAGTTCTGAAGCTGCCATATTGTTTTTGCTTTAATGCATTGTGTTCAAAGTCTAAATAATAAACACGCAATGACTTACTTGGCAGGGCGATCTAGACGCAGGTCGATGCCAAACACCACGGCGTCCTCTCCGGCTGACAGAAATGAACAAGGTGAATCTGGCTCTAGGGCCAGCTGAAAATACAAAAGCGAAAGGGAAAATAGGAGTTAACATTTTTTTGTATTTCACTTTTGAGTCCAGAAAAACCTTTGCCAACAAACTCGCCTTATGTGCTGCTCCTTTATGCTGCGCTACCCGCTTTGTGTTCTTGCAGCGCTGCGTGGCAGAGAGCTCAGCGACTCTGATCTGACCGTCACGAGCGCACATGGCCAAGGTGGAATCTCCGCTGTGAGGCAGGAACTTTGCCTATTAAAACCCAAGGGCATGAAGCAGACTCATATGAATCACATGAAGATTTGGCCAACTTACTAATGCTAGTTTATTTTGTTTTTCTATGAAATCATCCTAGATTTCAACCAGCAAAGATTTCTTCTGGTTTGTGACCAAATTCCTAAATAATTTTTGTGCTAAACAATGTATAAATGTTTTTTTGTTTTGTTTTAACTCATTCATTACAAGGTTCTCACAGAGGTTTCAAATCAAAATTAGTTATTTTCTAAATTGAACCTCCCATGGTTTAAAACTCATTTAAAGTTTATTGTAGAATTTCTAAAGCCGTCAGGCATTAAATATGAACATGCAACAAAAAGAATAAAAACGGTGGATGGATGAAAAGAGAGTGAATGGATGTATGGGCAAAGAGTGGCTGACGGAAAATGCACAGAAGAGAGAATGGATGGATGGGTGGACATACATTTCCAGATATTCAGCCATGTTCTGATTTTTGTTATATAACAGTTAAAAATGCATTTGAAACAATCCAATATTGATATGACTACTAATTCTGCCCTCTTGTCGCCACACCTCACCTGAAAGACATTACTCTTATGTCCGCTGTCAAATTCCAGCTCTGCTCGGCGGATGGCCCAGTCCCAGATCACCACTCGCAGGTCATCGCTGCCTGATGCCAGACGCGTACCAGAGGGGTTGAAGTGCAACGTGTTGACGCAGCCAGTGTGCCTCTCCAAACGTCCCTGGAGCTCCAGCCTCTGCACGAGGCCGCGGGCTCCACACACACGCCGGACAAACTGGTGCGAGTTCCTGCCGATCTCTCTGGAGCGAAGAGAGGGCACCGCCCGCCACGTAGGGCTGTGGAGGTCATGGAGCTCTGCCCCCAGCCAGGATTCCATAGCCTCATCATTCTCGTCTTCGTCGTCGTCATCATCATCATCATCATCGTCATCCTCCTTTTGCTCATCGTCCTCATCATCATCGTCATCATCTGAACTTGAGGAGTGATTAGTGCCCCCTCCAGGTCTGATTCTCTTTCTAGCTTCCCTTTTCCCTCGATCCTTTTCTTTGGCCCTCTCTCGTCTTCCACCCTCACTCTCCCTCTCTCCATCCTCCGTCAGGGAAAACAGTCCGCTGCCATCCATGCTGTCTGTATCCTCTTCCTCCTCCTCCTCCTCCTCTCCTTCTCTGTTTGCACCCGTCTCTCCTTCTGCCTCTGGTATGCCTTTGTCTCCAGACACCTCTGCTGTTTCTTTGGGAGCTGCAGAAATAGGAAAAGGCCAAGATGTTAAGGCAACGCCATCTCACTGGGAGATTCAAGAAGAAAAGGTGTACAAATTAGGAAAGTTTGAAATTAATTGCATAAAAACAGACAAGCCAGCATCAGAAACATAAAGCTTTGTAGGTTTGCAGAACTTCTTGTGATAAAGTCCTTTCAACAGAACCGATTCCTTTCCTGCATCGTAACTGTTGTAGTTTAGTCACAACTTAATAACCACCAAGTTTCTCAGCCAGAACTACAATTGACAGAAAAAAAACCAATGCTGCCACCACACTTCTTTACAAAAATGACAGAAGACGACTCCAGAAATGCTTTGTAACACGGTAGGTAGAAAAAAAAAGAAGCTGATATTAGCTGGTTTATCAGTTTGTAGAGCCTGTAGATGGCTGTTTCACAGACATCCTGCTTGTAGATTACCAACTGTAATTTCAGAAGAGTGTTGCATCAATAAATGGAGTGGCGCTCCTTTAGTTTCCAGACCATGACTGTCCACATATTCGAAGACCAGAAATATTTCCGAACAGCCAAATGTGACTGTTTTGTCCACGTAGCAGCCTTCTTTCAGCTGGATGACCAGCAGTGCATGGCACTGGCAATATAAATATTCCAATAACGATAACAGTAGCAATAAATGCATATTTTCCTGACTACTCTCAGTCTAATTTCTCTTTATGGCTCTCTCAACGCTCTCTGAGACCTATGGCATCTTAGGGACGCTCATCTTTCTTAAGTATGAGGTCTCTACTGCAGTCCTTACGAGTTTTATATGATGGCAAGAGAAGTCCGGTTGTCTCCATTTAAAATTCAAGATTTGCAAGTCCTGGATTACTGAGAATCTTTACCAACATATCTACTGCAGTAACACTCCTTTCAGCAGAAAACATTACTATCATGTAGGGCATGAATTCCTGAGACTTGGAACTAAATTTTAATTTTGCATTCCAGTTTTTTGGCAATATTTTGTTGCAGGGTTATACTGCAATGATGATATTTTGCACCATGTGGTGTCATTCTACTTTGTTCCAAGAAGTCCTAACTTAACTACAAAGAAAAACAAACATCCATAAGCAATGGATTCAGTACTTAGGTGCAAATCGGTTTGTTTATGGAAGTAGGAATGGATAGAATGAGAACAAGTGGGTACAACATGATGATGGTGATTTAACCTGGAGCTCACTGTAGCACCCAAAAATCTCAAAGAAGCTATAAAGTCCATAAAAGTGGGTTTACCATCTTCAGAGGAAGACTGTGTCTGATTGGCTTTACTTCCAGAGGCATCCTTCTCCTTGTGTTCATCTTCTCCGGGCAGCTTTTCTTCTGAACCACCTAATGAACACAAACATTTTCTTTACTAAGTTCCAAGAACCTTAAAAACATACATTGTTATGATTAAATATACAAATCTGTGCATTTTCTCTTCTACCTTACCATTAAGCACAGGTGATTTTCCGTCAGCTTCAGCCATTCTGTATCATTTATGTCCTGCGTCGTCCTGATGTAGAAACTGTAAGATGTCAGACAAGAAAGCAGCATTTTAAGGTTTGCTAACCAACCAATGGGCATAAAGTAAGAAAAGAAAGCGAAAACAAGCAGAAATTAAATGATCGCAGTCGCAGCTTAGCCGTATGACTTTAAAACTTACTATCATGCTACTTTTACCAGCTCTACATTGCTGCATCAATATCACAAAACTGACTTCCCAGCTAGCCGATTCAGAGGCCCAACTAATGCCGTGTTTGCTTTGTGGTGTCCAACTGTCCTCTGCGGCTGTTCCTCGGCCTGACACTAGCATTACCGAAAGTAAAAGCTACATACTATGTGTAGGGCTAACAAATATCGAAGCTAAAGCAGGGCATTTAAGTTCTACTCAACAAGCTGGCTGTCAAAATGCGGGTACTTTAAATAGCTAACTTAGCATTGCTAGCGTTACCTCTACTCGAAGGCCCGACGAGGCGCACTTCTTAGTTTAGTCCTAATCTTTACTGCAGATTTGTTTTCTCCACCTCGCTGCTTGGCAAACGAGCTAAGTGCCTGGACTGGGAGTTCTCTGACGGAAAATACACGACATTAGGAGTGCCTGCATTAAGCTATGTTTCTTGCTTGAAAGAAAAAAAGTCAGACAACAATACGAGCTAGCCGCGTTCACACAAGGTTGTCTTCTGCTGTGTTTATGTTTTGATGCTCCAGCTTTTGTTTTTGGGGGTTTTGCATAGCTCCATTTCCGGTGTCGTACATGCGTCTTCTATTTATAATTTTTTTAAACCGGAAGTTCCCAAAAAAAGAGCATCAACGTCACCATTATTATTATTATTATTATTATTATTATTATTATTATTATAAATGCTTCTATTTTGCTATGTATTTTGCTATGTACTGTTTGTTTTATCTTGTCTGTATTTATTTTATCGTCCTACTCATGGTTATAATAATAATAATAATAATAATAATAATATTAATAATAATAATAATAATAATAATAATAATAATAATAATAATAATAATAATAATGTCTGGATATTATTTTTAAAAACTTTTTGCTATCCAGTATTTGTTTCATTTTGCATTTATTTTTAGCAGCGTAATCATGATCATGATGATGATGACATTATCCATCCACCATCCATACCCGTCTATCCCATGCAGGTGGGGGTGGGAGGGGGGTTTCTGGTGCAGGTCCATCGCAGGGGAACACAGAGAAAAACAGCCACACAAATACAACCATGCACACACTCATACCTAGGGGCAATTTAGAGAGACCAATTAACCTAACAGTCAAGTTTTTTTGACTGTGGGAAGAAGTCGGAGTACCCGGAGGAAACCCACGCATGCACAGGGAGAACATGTAGACTCAGGCTGGAAATCGTACCCGGGCCTCCTTGCTGCAAGGCAACAGTTAATAATAATAATAATAATAATAATAATAATAATAATAATAATAATAATAATAATAATAATAATAATAATAATAATAATATTATTATTATTATTATTATTATTAGTAGTAGTAGTAGTAGTAGTAGTAGTAGTAGTAGTAGTAGTGTTAGAAGTGGTAGTTGTAGTTGTAGTAGTTTTAGTAGGAGAGGTAGTAGTGGTAGTACATAGTTAATTATTATCAGAGGAGGGTAGAGAAGTCAAGAATTGTACTCAAGAAAGAGTATAATTACTACTACTAATTACTGTGTGTTTCATGCTAATTTGCTACGTTTATTTGTTTTTAATCACCAAATCATGTAAAGCACCTTGAATTCCCCTGTTGTTGAAAGTGTGCTATGCAAATAAAATTGCCTTGCTATGCCTTCAATATATTTTTATGTATAAGTTTAAAAAAAAGTCAGCCAAGAGATTAATTAAGTACGCCAAAAAAAGTATTTGGCAAAATGACTTCTAACTAATGAGCAACTACTTTAACATCTGATTTTCTTTGTAAAAAAAAAAAAAGTAATCAGAGAGACAAAATATAATGTTATGTCTACATTCTCGTATTTTAAAAAATGAAATAAAGAAAATTAGTAAAAATAGGTTGCATCAATACAAAATAACAAATTCAGGAAGAAGAGAAAAACATTTCCAAATCAGTTGTTTTCACAATGCAAAGCTGATAAAGACAATACTTCCAGTAGGTCATTTATAGTTAGAAAAGTGCAAAAATACTTCCAGTGACTGCATCTACTGTTCAGTGTATATTCACTTGGCCTCCAAGTGGCGCAACAGGCTTAGCAGATAGAAAATACCCAGAACAATAAAACTTTAGTATACAAGCAAGACCTCTGACTTTAACATAACCTGTAAGTGGGTGTCTGGTGCATTTTGGCTCGTGATTTATTACACAAGTAGTAACTATGGGTAGAATAACCAGGAACTCTAAGAGTGAAATTAGCACAAAATAATATTACTCAAGTAAAAGTACGGTGCTCAAAGGAATAAAGTTTTTTCCAAAAGTTACTAAATGTAACTGAGTAAACATATTCAGTGTATTTCCTCAACATCATGAAAAATATTAGGGTAAGAAAATTTTCTAATACCACAATAATGATTTTACTTTTCGTCCTAAAGCAGGGGTGTCCAAAGATAGTCCTCAAGGGCCAGTATACTATATGTTTTGTTTTTTTCCCCAGGTTCAACGCACCTGACTCAGAAAATGGCTTATTAGCAGACCCTTTGGAGAACTTTAACAAACTGAGGAGGTAGTTAGACCATTTGAATGAGCTGTGTTGGAGCAGAGACGCATGTAAAATAATCACCCAAAAGCTTCCAAGCATTATGTTTGGGATGATGTACGCTATTCTCTGAGAAACTGTGGTAATTTTTGCTTTCTAGCAATCATTCACTTACTGGATTATACAAGGTGAATATTTATGTTTGGTTCTGGGATGCTGCCAGCTCTTTGTTTTACTGCAATCAGAAGTAAATGGAAAATGATCAGCGGTCCAACAGAGGCAGAGAGAGACTTTGTCCTGTTAGAGGGGTGGGGAGTGGGGTCAACCCCTGCCATTTAGTCAGTGACATAAACACAGGAAGGAAGGAGATCCTGTGTTTCATCCTAAGTGAGGGAGCCAGATGTTTCTGAAGTTTTTGTAGTTCAGGTTCAGCACACATAATGGGGTAGAAAGGAAAATAAGTTGCATTTTCTATACCTCAGTGTAATAGATTTAACAAAAAGTCATACAAGTTTACATATTATGTCTTAACTGCTCATGTAAGCTTTGGATAGTTTCTGGAATGTTGTTGTTTTACAGTAGATTACCTTGAATTAACATAAATACTGTAAAACTGCTTATAATTACTCATGTGAAAACAGACACGCCGTTAAATTGATTACAGTCTCTCACAGTTGGATCCAGTGGAACTGTAAAACATATCACCGTAATGCATTAAAACGTTCAGTATCGAGGTAAATTACTGGCAGCTGTGGTTGCCAGGATTTCACAGCAGAAAATATAGTGATAATGTAGAATACATAGCTGTGTACGTTTTTGTTAAATATACAATTCACAATGAAGAATTGTTGTTTTTAGTACATTAAATTTCAATAAATGATCAAAGAAAATATTGTAAACCCATTTATGGTAATTTGTGTAAACACAACAGACATTCCATTAACCTGATTACGGTCTCTCACTCTTATATAGAGTGAAACTGCATAAAATACGATATTATTTGAAAAAACTTCCAAAAGCTGGGGTTGCCAGAATTTCCCTGTGGAAAATATAGTGATAATGTAGAATACTTAACCGTATACGTTATTGTTGAATATAAAAATTTACAATGAAGAACTGTTGTCAAAATACATTTTTCCCTATAAGTTTCCTATTGAAATTACACACCACAGCAGTATAACACACATGTTTATTTTATTTTATTTAGAAGATCGATTTTACATTAAATTCCTGAGTGCTGCTGCTGTAGTCATTATGGCTCTTAAAAAATTAAGGTCTAACAAATTAGGTAATAAACAGAACAGGGTTGATTGTCATTATTTTAATCTCCATCTGGACAGTTCGCTTTTGTCATCTGAAAAATACATACTTTGAGGAACGTAAGTATTTGAACACCCAGCAACTTTGTAAGTTCTCCTACACTGTGAGAGACAGCATTTTCTTAAAATCAGGAAATCACATTGTCTGATTCTTAAAGAATGTATTTGCATTTTGTTGCTGCACATAAGTATTTGAACACCTGGCAATCAGCGAGAATTCTGGCTTTCAAAGACCTGTTATTCTTCCTTTAAAAGGTCCACCTCTACTCCACTTAATTTAAAGTAGCACCTGTCTGAGCTTGTTTAAAACACCTGTCCAACCCACAGTCAGTCAGACTCCAACTACTACCATAGGCAAGACCAAAGAACTGTCAAAAGACACCAGAGACAATTGCCAAGCAGCTTGGTGAAAATAGATCAAATGTTGGAGCAATTGTTAGAAAATGGAAGAGGCTAAAGATTACTGTCAGTCTCCCTCGGACAACTGGGGCTCCATGCAAGAGTTCACCTCGTGGGGTATCACTGATGACGAGAAAGATGAGGAATCAGCCCAGAACTACACGGGAGGAGCTGGTCAATGACATGAAGAGAGCTGGGACCACAGTTTCAAAGGTTACTGTCGGTAGAAAACTACACCGTCATGGTTTAAAATCTTCAGTCACCCTGTTTGGAGGAAAGAGAAGGATGAGTTGCACCCCAAGAACACCATCCCTACTGTGAAGCATGGGGGTGGAAACATCATGCCTTGGGGGTACTTTTCTGCAAAGGGGACAGGAAGACTGCACTGTATTAAGGAGAGGATGAATGGGGCCATGTATTGTGAGATTTTGAGTAACAACCTCCTTCCCTTAGTCAGAGCATTAAAGATGGGTCGTAGCTGGGTCTTCTAACATGACAATCACCCGAAGAACCCAGCCAGCATAACCAAGAAGTGACTCCGTAAGAAGCATATCAAGGTTCTGGAGGGGCCCAGCCTGTCTCCAGACCTAAATCACTGTCCCCTGTTATTTATATATTTTAATCTGTTATTTCTTCAACTACATCTCTCCAGGTCTCACTGTCATTGCCCATGTGAGCGTTGAAGTCCCCCAGCAGAACAAGGGAGTCCCTGGGAGGAGCACTCTCCAGCACCCCCTCCAAGTACTCCAGGAAGGGTGGATAGTCTCATCTGCCATTCGGCGCATAGGCACATACAACAGTCAGAACCCGTCCCCATGCGTCGAGGCGAATTCCGAGCACTTCCAGTCAGAACTTCTCAACCTCGCACACCAGCTTCAACTCCTTCCCCACCAGAGAGGCGACGTTCCACTTCCTAAGAGCCAGCTTCTGCAGCCAAGGATCGGACCGCCAAGTTCCCCGCCTTTGACCACCGCCCATCCTTCATAGCACCTGGCCCCTATGACCCTTCCCACAGGTGGTGACCTCATAGGAATGGGGGCCCATGTCACCTCTTCTGGCTGAGCCAGGCCAGGGCCCCATGGGTAAAGGCCCGGACACCAGGCGCTCGCCAATATGCCCCACCTCCAGGCCTGGCTCCAGAGGGGGGCCCCGGTGACCCGCATCCAGGCAAGGGAACACTAGGTCTGTTTATGGTGCTCATCATACGGGTCATTTGAAGAACAAAATATGTTTCTGCCATATTACTTCAAGAAAACTGCGACTGGTGTTTTGCGCTCTCTCGTTTACAGTGGCAATGCGCGTTCCCATATCAGTCGGGCGTGGCCTACAGATGATAGCCGATGGAAAGGACTGTGTTCATGTTGAAAAGCTAGCTTGTTCTGCAGATTAGGTATAGCAGCTTTAAAGATTGTAATGTATGCAGAATTCTTATGTAACTTTTAAGGTGATTGCAAATAATTTTATGGATTTCTTTTACCGAAAATGTGATGTAATAATATAAATTAATGTTTTTTCAACATATTAGTACCCTAAAAACTAAAACAATTGACTAGTTCTAGATTCAATCATTTACTTTTTCTCAATTTAATAGTCATTGACCATTTATCAGAAGCCATAGGCAAAAGTGGGTAGTTACTAGTTACTCCGTTTGTATTACCTACAGCAGTTGTTCCCAACCTTTTTTCCTTGAGGACCCTCTTGCCTGTGTCCAAGACAAGCCTGGACCCCCCCAACCCCAACTCCTACCCACATACACCCATTAAAAGTGATTAATTAAAAACTTTTATTTGCAAAAAATAAAGAGCAGTTTTAGATTTTTGTTCTTATTTATCTTATTTAACACTATAGACTATATAGACAATTTTCTTTTTATCTTTGAAATGTATAAATGTAATATTTACTAATATAATTTTGGTAATCTTAACACAGACAAAATTGCCGGGACCCCCAACGATCTCTACAGACCCCCTTGCGGGTTCCGGACCCCAGTTTGGGAACCTCTGAACTACAGTATTAGTTTTATATTGAAAAAAATAATATTTGGAAAAGTGTATCTGATGTGTTATTTTATAACGATGTTATTTAATTGTAGCCTACTATTTTTCCATATTAGTCTTAAAAATACCAGAATTTGCACATCGTATTGTTTTGTCTGTTGATATCACTGTTAAAAAAAACAATCAGATGTTTTGAGCATTTAGTAGCCTACTTGAGTTGATTTCTTCTTTTTTTTGGCTACTTTTTACTTTTACCTTTGTAAAAATAGTGCTGAGTTAGTGCTATTGCTTGAGTCAAATATTTGGGTAGCCTACTTTACCCACCTCGGGACAAGATGCGTTTTTTTCTCTTTAACTGTTAAACCTTATTTATTTATTTTACAATTTAGAGAACACGAGAAACGACTGTAACAGCCTGACGCGCAGGGTCCACATTCTTAAGTGGCAAAAAATAAAACAAAAACAAAACTGAACAGCGCCTATTTTATTACATTTGCTAGGTTTAAATTGTTAAGATGTTGAGATGCTATTTTGTATGAAAAGCTTTATAAATAAAGTTTGATTTGATTTATGTAGAAACCACACTTGCACTTGGATCAATACTTGCAACTAGGTGACGACGAGTTCTGTGCAAATGTCTGAGAAGAAGGAAGGGGAAGTTCAGCCAGACCGAAGGGGTTTCACATCAGCCTGCCGCCCCCGTGAGTTGCAATCAACTCCCATAAAGCTGCAGCGACTCAGCTGTCCATCCAGAGGCAATGCTGGAGTTCACGGACACGAGTGGACGGCTCGAGGAGCAGCTTCTGTTATGACGCGCACGGATTTAAAGCAAGGTCAAAGTTTTTAATTTTATTTTCGCGTTGACCCGCTGTTTACATACAGCAGAAATGGAGTTATGGAGGCAGTGTGCGATGTGGCTGATCGGCTGCAACGTGCTGCCTGCGAACCACCGGGTCACCGCGGACACGGCGCAGGTGTTCGACCTGGCGCAGACCCTGCGGGACGGGGTGCTGCTGTGCCAACTGCTGAATAACCTCAAGCCCCACACCATCAACCTGAAGGAAATCAACCTGAGGCCGCAAATGTCACAGGTACGCTCGGAATTATCCGCTTGATGTTGTAACGCATGCAAAAGAAATGTGAGATTGTTCATGAAAAAGATCCAAAATATAAACAAACCCAAAACAACCATTAAGACTAAACTATTATTAAGTGAGTTAAATAATTTCGTTGGGATTAGTTTATTAGATAAACATATAGCATACAGGCAGCAGGAGCTGAACCTACAAAGTTTTGTAAATGGTGGCCTGATGGGGCCCTGTAATAACTTTGGGATGTCACACCAAAACCAAAACCAATAATTAGTCTGCTGGCTGTTGATAGAGTGCTGTTTTCAAGCATATTCATGGAAAGTAAGGTGGAAGGAGGGACCAGAATGGACAGATCATGAAACAGCTGGATGAAAATAACTTCTAGTGTGCAGGAGCAGCTCCAGAATGTTTTGTAAGAGGTGGACAGAATTTCAAAGGTTGCTCCTCTAAAATGTTTTGTTTTATTATGACAGAATTTGACGTTCATTCCAGTTCGGGTACTGGTATACCAATTAGCAGTTGAACTGAAAGGCATCTTTTAGCCCTCAGAAGTTTAGGAATACTGAAAAGTTAGGAATTTTTTAACTTAAAAATGTAATCTTTTATCATTTGATGGTGGAGAGGGGAGTCAATACATATCAAAAAGGAGGGATCATGAAAGACATAAAGGGGAAAGCATCACAGTATAATAATGACATTGTAATTTAAGTCTAATCCCTGTAAAAGTCTTATTAGCATAAAAAATGTGCATGTAGAAATACAAAACTATAAAAATAGACTGAAGATTAGCAACTTTAAAGAAGGTTATAACACCAAGCTGACATACATTTTCCAAATGTTCCACCCAAATAGACTAAATTCATATTGACTCACTGTAATGGCTCATTTTATTTTTTTAGACCAACATTTAGCCTGGCTGCACTGTAAAAGTATGCTAAATCGTCAGATCAGTGTGAGTTTCTTGCTCCAGCTTTTGACTTGATTTCAAAATTGATCTGCAAATAATGAAGACTTGTAGCTTCATGCATACATAGCCATTTGGAACCAGCAAGATTGAGCATCTTGACTTCTTTAGTGTTTTACCAAACTGTCTCGAGACAAATGGATTTATTACCAAAATTGTTGTTAATCGCTTTTGTAGCGGCTTAATTTTTTTTTTACTGGCCAATCTAATTCATTGGTTGGAGGTTTTTTGCAGAAGCAAGTTGGAATAAAATTTTCCTCTGAGTATTAAAGTCTTTATAGCCACTGGAGAGGTCTGATAAAATCCTGACTTTGATCCACCCGTTAGACAGGAAACATATGCAGTCTTTACAGCAGGAGCATGTTTGCTTGAGAAGGAGTTTGAAGGGTGTGAAATAAGTATTAAACACATGACAATCTTTCTCACAACATTTATAAGGAAATTAGGGACATTTAAATAATTAAGATTTTCCTTGGCGTTCATATTTTCTTGAATCACATGTCTGCCAGCCCCATACGCTGAAAAACAACCAGACTACATGATGACTTCCATTGAAAAGTTTCTCTTTATATGCTTTTTTGGGATGAGGTGCAATGACAAATGTTCTACTGAATGACATTGAAAGAGTTAAATTCTGATCTCATCTGACTGGGCTATATTTTCCTTGTACTTCATTGACTTCTCTAAATTCACTTCAGCAAGCTTTATATTAGCTTCACATGCGTTTTTTTAATCAGTGGAGTCCTGTGCAGTGAGCGTCCATAGAGGGCATTGTAGTAGAGAGCACTGCAAAAACAGTTTCTACTCATTTCAAAGATTTCCTCCTGCTGAAGCAGGGGCTTACAGGAAGAGGAGAGACGTCATTCAGAGAGCTTTGTTGGCGTATGATTGCTTCAATCTGACAAATGTTCCCTGATTTCAAAACTTTGGCTGAAATGGTACTTGTAATTCCAGTCTCCAGTGTAGCGGATTCCGCATCCAGGTCGTTCCAACTATTACCATAAATTATCTGGGAGAATCAACGATTGTGTGCTATTGTGTGCGGTCTTTGGATAAAAAAAAAACATCCCACCTTGAAGATACAACATTGAAACTACACACACTACAGACTAAAACAAAACGAGAGGGTTACAAGGATGTTTGCTCCAAACAACAATAGCAAAGGAGAGACAAATCTTTCTCAAGCCATACGTGTCCAGGGAATAAAGGGGTCATCATCAATTAATTCATAATCCCATCTTAACCTTCTGAATTGAAATTTTACTCATAAGAAGTTTCTTGTGGGATACCATGGCAGTGAGAACCTTTTTATTGGCTGTCAGTTTAGACTAAGCCAGTTTATATCAATTTTTTAATAATGGGGAGCCAGATTGTATTATAGATACTGGTCAATTTCACTAACACTTTGTGTGTTTTCCGTGCTGTATAGGTCATAATTTCTTTCCGTCTTCAAAACTGACACATTTTTTAAAGCGATATATATATATTGTGACTAAGTAAAAGGCGGTAATTTAATATGGTTCTAACCAAGACAAATATGTCACCGGATAAGTAGTTGGGGTTTCTATAATATTCACTGACTGTTTATAGGCCACTCTTTGAACGACGCTTACTGTATGGCCACATGCACAAGCAAGATCAGAAGTGATAACAACTTCTAAAAGTATGACAACCTGGTGCAGTAGAAACAGCCATTATTTAGACATTATAAAAGGAAACACAAGGAAGTATACCTAATAAAAAAAACCTAAGATTCTTTGGTAAAAATAAGAAGAGGAAGTATTCAAATTTTACATCCGATGGCTACGATTAAAGAGGGGCTAATTTTCCTTTATTTCCTTTCTAAGCAGAAAATGTATAAGACATATTTTCATGACCTAATTCTCATCGTTTTTATGAATTTTGGTGATTGTTATATGCTCTGTTAGTTCTGTCCACGTCCTTTTTTATCTTCACTATACACACTCAAATTCAATGCAGAGTACAAGAAGCCAAACAAAAGAATCTTGTGGCCTGCAGCTGTAGGCCATATGAGTATATGGTTAAGAGAGGCATGCGTGTCAGTGAGCTCCAGATTTGTAAATGGCATTTTCATTGTTCTCCACTCTGCTAAGCTTCGATTTTTAGTTATAGAAAAGAGGGGCTTGAAGTGGATAAAGAAAATAAAGAGGACAGCATACTAGGAAGTTAATATGTTACGTCCGGCTAAACGTGATGCTTTAATGCAAAAATTATGAATATATCTTCTCCATTTTTTTGTAGAATATGCCTCGCCTCTTAATAAAAAGCAAATTATAAATAAAATATTTTTGTACACAGAAACATAAAAAATAAAACAAACGTATATAATAAATGAAAAAAACCCTCCAAAAACATAAATTAAGGCTGCACAATACAAGTGTATTTAAAATGTATAGCTTTTGCAATATCACTGTATGCACCTCAATAACATAAAGAACTGCTGAAACAGGCTCTTCAATATTATTTTCCCCATAATCTTTCTGTCATAACAGTACTAAAAACATAAACCCACAAAGGCTTTTTAAAGATAAGTCACCAGAAAGTCCGTAGCTTTTCTGCTGTGTTCCACCTGAAAGAAACAGGACCGACTACTGTACACAGGTGCTGTGGAGTGTGCATGGACTGTGCACAAGTGCTGTGACTATACTCAGAAGTATGAGGCTGCTGGTGGTGCAAAGCCATCGTGTTTAAGCACTTCCTCTGCAGAACACCAGGGCCCCAGGGGGGCGGTGGAGCGATTACAGGCGTCTCCACGATCAGCCGATGAGATAAAAAGAAGCCTATCTGTTCACAAGAATCTTCAAAGAATCTTCTCAGGTTTCATTTTGAGCAATTGCATAAACACATTTTAGAGTAATTGCCATTTGGAATTAACTTAGAAAGAATTATTTGCATTAGCAATTTTTTTATCCATCTTTATTTGAAATATATATTTTTTCTTGGACAACACAAAAGGCAGATAAGGTATCACACCTAATATCTTACCTCCTTAAATTATAAGTCATTACCATAAGATCACTGTATTTCTGAGAGCTGTCTTTCCACTGACACATAGAACCTGATAGGAAATGACACGAAAAGAGGGAATGGTTTGGGGTTTCATTTCATGCTGATAAACTTTTACTTTTCTCCTTCAGTTTGTGTGGATCATGTTCACTGATAGGAGTAACTTCACATAATCTGTGCTGCCTTTTATAGTGTGAATGCCAGATTATTTGGGCTTTACTAGGGATCTAAACAAAATTAGGTGTGTCAGGATTTTATTCTATTTTTGGATCAGAGCTTTAGTAACTACTTAGGAGACTTGATTTTGTAAGCACAATTTAAAGTGACCAGATTAACATGAGAAAAATATAGAGGGAATTGTGGTTTTCACAGTGAGTGATGAGAGTCACGAAGCTGAAGATGTCGTCTTATTCATGTTGTGAGAACCAAACACTTTGGTTGTGGGGTTAATGTGAAGACATTACCAAATAGAGGAACAATAAAAATGTGTGCATAAAAAAATAATTGTTAAGAAATTTGTTTTCTGATGTGTAACTCATTACCTTTATTGTAAACGATTATGTTTATTTACCTTATTATTCAGTGATGGTCTTGTAAAAGTACAGAGCATCAACAGAACTGAAAAGTGATCTTTGAAAGCAACCTCACTCATAAAGTAACTGAAACAGTGAGATAAATGTAAAGTGTATGGTGAAGAATTTCCCAGGAAACTGCTTTTGAGTCAAATGACAAGAAGCTCAACTTTACTCAGGATTTAAAATGTACAGTTTCAATTAGTGAAACTAGAGAAATGTAATGCTAGCTTTTGTAAAGAGGCATGTTTAAGGAATTAAAATCAGTTTCACTTCAATACAAAAATTCAGAAAAATGCCGTATTTTTGTAACTGCTTATTACTATTGCTCAGTGTGATTGTCTTTCCTTTTAGTTCTTGTGCTTGAAGAACATCAGGACTTTCTTGTCTTCCTGCTGTGATGTGTTTGGGATCAAGAAAAGTGACTTATTTGAAGCCTTCGACCTTTTTGACGTCAGAGATTTTGGAAAGGTGAGCTGACCACTCTATTTGTCGGCTGCTGTTTCACTGAGCAGGTCTGTGTTCAAAGTTTGAAGAGTTCCGCTTTTTCTCTATTTTTGCGGCAAATCTCCAGCAATTTAGATTTCCCAATGTGGTATACAAAACAAAACAATACATGCAGTTTTAACAGTACCACAGGTTGTTAATTTTATTTGTAATTAAAAGACAAATGAATTTAAAACATAAATGGGAAAAGATGGAAATGACAATTACTGTACAATAATTAGTTTTTTTACTGTAGCTAAGCAGCTATAGTCTCCATAAATGGCAGTTGAGATCTAAAACATGCTCATGAATGCGCAAAAGACACTAACGTTTCTGTATCATTACTTGCATTTTGTTCTATCTTTTGCTAGTCTTCAGTTGTCTGAGATATGCATCTAGAGATTGTAGGATGGAGTGAACAGACCTTTAAAAACTTTGATATTAAAGAATTATATTTTCTAATTTATCTTTTAAAATACATTTGCTTTGAAAGAAATCTGAAATGGCTTTGCGTTGTCCCTCATAGATCATAGATAAAAAATATTCTTTACCATATGATGAAAAAGAAAAGAAAATGTATTTTCTTTTCCTATGATGTAAAAGAAAAAAGTCACACTCCAGGCATTAAGCATATTTCTATCTTTCTGTCCCTAACTCTCACCCCTTTGTGTAATGATCTTTATATATACAGTGGGGCAAAAACGTATTTGGCAGCCACCGATTGTGCAAGTTGTCCCACTTAAAAAGACGAGAGGTCTGTAATTTTCATTATATATATATATATATGTATATATATATATATATATGTATATATATATATATATATATATATATATATATATATATATATATATATATATATATATATATATATATATATATATATATATATATGTATATATAATGCAAGAGAATAGTCAAGTTGATGATCCAAAGTCTTAATTAAGCTGTAGATTACATTGGAGCTGCTGTTGAGAACTGCTTTACTTTATGTACTTGTTGTCCACATCTCTTAAACTGGATCTTCCTAAATATTTGTTTTTGTGTTTCCATTTTTTGGTCTTAGTACTTTATATATCTGGAGACCATGTCATATGAAAACCCATTTAAGGATCATGGCTAAATAAATAAATGTTGGTATTATTTACTTACCTTCGTCAGACAGTTAAAGTAATAGATTAAAGGATTTTGTTCTCCTAATTGCCTAAGACATTTCAGAGAAGATTATGTGCAACAATCAGGTGTAAATGTATATTAAATGGACAAATTAAGCTGTGAGTTGTTCACCTGGAAGGAACAAAATGTCTTGCTGCTGATTTTTAAGCGGGATGATGTTGAGCATATGCAAAAACTTGAGATGTTTTTAATAACTTGTCAGTTAGGATTTATAAAATAAATGTGCGTTCATAGCTCTACCATCTTTTCTCATTTATGGTCATAGCATCAATTGATTTGGATATTTTTTAAATTATATTCGGTGTCAGATTGTAAAGAAATAAATACATATTTGTATGCTCTAACACTGCAACTTCATTCAGTCATTCAGACGAAAAAAATGTAAAACTTATTTTCTGTATACTTTGCCATGGATTTAAATCCCTTGTTGTAATCTTATGCGTACACCTATGAGACCCTAAAAGATTTAGTTGTGCAGCTATTGGCCGCTTATTGTACAGGCACACTTCTAAAGGATTATCTGCCTTTCTTTGTTGCTACTTTATTTTGTTAGCTGGTTCAAAGTGTAAGTACATGCACTGCATGACCAGGTCAGGGTCAGGTCTGTAGTGCTCTCTGCCTCATTAACAGATTGACTCTTGTTCACAGTGCAGGAACCAAACATAACCCTTCCGAAGACACCACACTGACTGCCGTGTGCCCACAATTTCCTTAGCTCAGTGCACCTGATGATCAGCTTTTACTCAGAGCATCTGGAGAGCTCTAAACATTTATGTGCAATCTCTCAGGATAAAACGTTTTTAATGTTTTGAAGCATTTACGTTATGGGGTTTTAAGGTACAGATGCATCTCAGTACTCTAATATAGCAAAGTTTGAGTGATTAAAATAAAACTATTGTATAGATTCATTGCACACAGAGTAATATGTTTTAAACTATAATTTCTATTTGTTTTGAGGATTGCAGATAATAATGATTCCAAATGAAAATATTGCACTAGGCAAGATAAATTTTTTTTATGTTGGTGAAAATATCTTTTATATCTACTGTACAATATTTGCAGATAAAAGATAGTTGGCTCTTTATTAATTAATTTCTACATCGTGGCATGGAGGTGATCAGCCTGTGATGCTGTTGAGATGTTAATGAGGCCCAGGTTGCTTTAATTGAGGGCTTCAGTTCATCTGCATTTCTGGATATAATGCATCTCATCTTCTTTTTAATAACACAAAATACATTCTCTATGGGGTATTTTGAAGGCATTCTTACTGGTAGTTTTACTAGTGTGGCCTGATCACATTGATCCCCAAATCATCACTGACTGCAATTTTCCCACTGGACATCAAAAACGTCTGTTCCTCTTCCTTCAGCCTCTACGACCATGATCTCAAAATGAAATGCAAAACTTACTTTTATCTGAAAAGAGGACTTTGGACTAATATGCAACAGTCCAGTCTTTTTGTCTCTTCAGCTCAACTGAGTTGCTTTAGACGTGTCTGGTTCAGCAGTGCCCTTAACACAAGGAATGTGGCAGTTGCAGCCCATATCTTGAATACAGTTTGCTTCACAATTATTTAAACGCTGCAGTTGTCCCTGTTGCTTGTGCATTTTTTCTACCACTGTTTTCTCTTTTGTTTAACGTTGTGCATAATATGTTTGCTTCACTCTATAAACAACCAACATCTTTTGAAGCATTCTTCCTCATGATTTTGTGTGCCACAATGTAATGTAAGTCTGTTGGATATCTGAAAAAAATAAATTTTGTTGTACGTTTAGGAAAAATTGATACAAATATATAATTTACAGTTTCCCCAAATTTTCCTAAGATCTTTTTTTTACCATTACGCAATGCCAAGACCAATCTCTTCAATGTTTAACATCTCTGCCACTAAATGTCTACATCCGGCATGGGCATTCAGGAAAATTTGTGCCCACATACGTCCCCACTGACCAGCCCAGTCCAACCAGAGGAGCAAGATGAGACGCACAGCCAGCCTCAATGGATTTAGTCCATCTTTAAAGCCTGTAGGAGATCCCATTGACCCAGCTTTCTTGCAACTGAATGCCCAGGCTGTTCATTATTGCCTATTTACCTTGAAAAAAATCCACCAATCCCACTGCTGTCAAATGGACTAATGGTACAAGAAAAGACTTCCAGAACTTTATGGACTTGGGCTCCTTGTCTGGTACTGGTCTGAGCTGTCTTGGGAAGGCTGTGACATCTGAAGATGGTCTGGAACTGAACATGGTAGAGATTCAATCAGGATCTGAGAGTCTGTCTGTGCACCTGGCTGACTCTTGTGATCTCTCTAAAACTGGGAAGCAAATGGCCCCAGAAGTCCCACCAGATGGATATAACTACTCCACGTTTAATTAAAGTGGATGGAGAAGAGAAGGTTCTGGTGAATCTGAATCAGCCCATGACTTCCACTGCCAATTGTACAGAAATGTGCACATTTTGGAGTCTGGAAAAGTGTTGCAAAGCTATCTGACAAGGCTCACTTGGACTTAATAGCATTTGCTTAGCCAAATATACTGATAATCAATGGTACATAGGTCGTTTAGTAGAAAGATCCTCGACTCTCAAGGTGCATTTTGTCGACTATGGAGACACCCTTGCTGTTCTTTACTCAGATATTTGCCTCTTTCCCCCAGAGGAAAGTATCGCCAGGTCTGCCCCTATTCATTGCTGTTCCACTCGAACTGTTCAATGTTCCTGCAGTTTTACGACAGGAAGTCAACAAGTGGTCTGCAGACCATGCTGTGGGGAACACTTTCAGTATTTCAGTAGTGGGAAAAGGGAAGAAGGGAAAGTTATTGTTTGAACTGTTTGATGGATCCCTAAATGAAAATGCCTTGGTCAAAGAGAAAATGATAAAAATGAGACTGCCCAAGACGAGTGCTGTGGTTTTTTAAGACTGCCGATCAATTCTCTGCCTCCAAAAAGGCTACTTTGCCAAATGAGGACTGTTCCCCACCTGAACTCACAAAATCATCAGTGTTAAAAAACCACGCTGGACAGGAAGCACACAATGCCTCAGAGGTGGAGCAAGTAAAGGTATATATGTACGAGTGGCCAAAAATCATACAAAACACGACCATGGTAATCTGGGCTAGCATAGCTAGCCCAGATTACTTTTGGTCTCAAATTGACAACACAGAAGACATAATCTTAACAGAATCTCATCCATTGCTAAAGAGGCTGCACAGGCACAAGAGATAATTCCACCTGAGGTAATTAAACCGGTTATTCCCTGCCTGATTCTGTTTTCAGAGGACAACCAGTGGTACAGAGCTCAAGTAACTGAGGAAGGAGACAAAACGGTCCACGTATTGTTTGTTGATTATGGAAATGAGTGGGATGTTGACAAAAAAGATGTAAGATTTCTGCCTGAAAGCCTGCTAGAGATGGGTCCTGAGGCATTTCTGTGTCTTTTGGATGGTTTCATCGACAGAGCATTGGTAGTTCAAAAAGGCGACAAAACACTAGGCAAGGCCAGACAGTTCTATTTGTATAGGACACTTTCAACAACAAGGTGATTCGAGTTGATTTACATGATCAAGAGGTAAAATAAAAACAGCAGTAAAACACAGACAAAGCATATAAAGTAAAAACAGCAATAAAGCAAGAAGTTAACACAGATACATCAAGGCATTACAAAGCATATAAGTTAGAAACAGCAAGAAGCACAACCAAAACATGATAAATGAAAACATTCCTCAAAGGCAGCTCTAAACAGATACATTTTTAGTTTTGATTTAAAATAACTCAGTGTTTCAGCAGCTTTGCAGTTGTCTGGAAGTTTGTTCCAGATTAGAGGAGCATAGAAACTGAAAGCTGCTTTTCAGTGTTTGGTTCTAACTCTAGGGATGTTGAGTAGACTGGAATTAAAGGACCTGAGTGGTCTGGTGGGTTGGAATAGTAACAGCAGATCTTCAATATACTTTGGTGCTAAGCCATTCAATGATTTACAAAATAGTAAAAGTATTTTGAAGTCTATTCTCTGAGCTACAGGGAGCCAGTGTAAGGACTTTAGAACTGGGGTGATGTGCTCTACTTTCCTGGTTCTAGTGAGGACACGAGCAGCAGTGTTCTGGATCAGCTGCAGGTGTCTAATTGACTTTTTAGGCAGACCTGTGAAGACACTGTTGCAGTGATCAATCCGACTAAAGATAAACGCATAGATGAGTTTTTCTAGGTCCTGTTGCGACATCAGTGACAGAGACAGAGAACCTTCAAAGTTAGGTGATAGTCTAAAAAAATTAAATAAAGCTGCTCATGGTAACACTGGAAAAAAAGGAAAGCTTGTGCCCATCAAACTCACCCAATATGTTATTCATATGTAGAGCATGAACATTTGACTTTTGAAATATATCCAGAATGTTAGGGGACTACAACTGAATAGCCTGCATTAGAATTAAACAAGATCGGGTGAAATGGAGGCTTTATATATCTGTGAAGCAAAGCCGATACCAGCACCTTGCAAAGAAGCCTTAGCAAATAATTGCAGTGCAGAAGAAATGTTTTCGTCCAAACTAGGCCTATACAAAAGTATTGGAATAATTTACCATGAAAGACCAAACAAAATTAGTAATTTCTATTTTATTCATCCTAAAACGTTTGTGTTGCCTGCACTGGCCCTATTGGTGAGGAAATTATCCTTGTGAAAATTATTTCATAGGCCGGCTACTGGTAAAATACTGTAATTAAGATAAACAAGGCCTAATCTGTTCCACGTTTACCACAGTCATGGTCATAAAAGAAGGGGGGAAACCAGTCACATTCGTCACAACTCAATGAACTTTAAAAAGGTAACTCTGGGCACGTTTGATTCTTTTGAATATCTAGCCACCCAGATAAATGAGCCCGACAAAGCTTTATTTCTAAGTTTATATAAACCACCAAAACTTAACTCTAACTTCTTTAATTATTTCAATGACCTTCTTTCTGTAATATGTATCGACCATGACCAACTAATCATCGTGGGGGACTTTAACATCCATACCGACAACCCCCAAGATAGACAAGCAAAAACGTTAGATGATACTCTCCACAACTTCGGACTGATCCAGCATGTCAAACAACCAACACACAATAAAGGACACACTCTGGACTTAATTATCAGCAAAGGTTTAAATATTTCTGACATCTCTGTAATTAATATTGCATTATCTGACCATTTCTGTATTTTCTTTCAAAGTACCATCTCTGCTAAATTATCCAGCCACAGTAAGACCACCATAAAAAAGCGTTTTCTAGGGGACAGTTCAGTAGAAACCTTTAAACGTATTTATCCTTCCACCACATCCCCCTCATCTCCCAACTCAAACTCAGTAAATAAGTTGGTAGATAATTTCCTTGCGAAAATCTCAGACATCATGGATTCCATTGCCCCAACTAAAGTGAAAGTAGTCTCAGGTAGAAAAAAGTCTCCGTGGACAAGTAATCCACTGGTACGTAATGAAAAAAGAGAGTGTCGACGAGCCGAGAGAAAATGGCGGAAAACACGACTCCAGGTTCACTGTGAGATCTACAAAGAGAGACTGAATAGATATCAGCTAACTATAAAAGATGCTAGGGAATCGTTCTTTTCTGAAATCATCAACAGAAACATTAATAATGCACGGACTCTATTTGCAACAGTGGAAAGACTAACTAATCCTTTAGTGACAGTAGCCCCTGAACTAAACTCTACCAGGGCCTGCAATGAATTTGCCAGCTTTTTCACTGAAAAGATTCTAACAATTAGACAGTCAATCTGTACCTCAATATCGAACCCACAACCAGTGCTATCCCCAATCAACAACAATGTAGAGAAAATGTCTGAATTCCACGAATTAAACCAGAACAGCCTTGAAAAAATCATTATCCAATTAAGCTCCTCCTCCTGCTGTCTTGATGTCCTACCCACAGCTTTTCTAAAGAAGGTTCTTCCTGTTATTGGTTCTGATCTTGTTCAAATAGTGAACTCATCACTGCTATCAGGTGTCTTCCCTCAGACTTTAAAAACAGCAGTTATTAAACCACTGCTAAAGAAGAAAAATCTGGATAACACGTTAATGCAGAACTACAGGCCAATCTCTAATCTCCCATTCATCAGTAAGATTATTGAAAAAGCTGTGTTTCAGCAGTTAAATGGCTTCATAACAATGACAAACCGTTTTGATGCTTTTCAGTCTGGTTTCCGCGCTCACCACAGCACCGAGACTGTCCTCGTCAAAGTATTTAATGACATCCGCATAAATACAGACTGTGGAAGAACCACAGTGCTGGTTCTGTTGGACCTCAGTGCAGCATTTGACACTGTTGATCATGATATTTTATTGGAACGACTGGAGAGGTGGGTCGGACTCTCTGGTACAGTACTTGGCTGGTTCGAGTCTTACCTAAAGAACAGGGACTTCTATGTTTCAATAGGAAACTTTTCATCAGAACGAACAGAAATCACATGTGGGGTGCCCCAGGGCTCCATCCTGGGGCCCCTCTTATGTAATATCTACATGCTCCCACTAGGCAAGATTATAGCGACCAATAACATTAGCTACCATAACTACGCAGATGACACTCAGCTCTACATTACAATGTCACCAGGTGACTCTGAACCCATTCAAACCCTAAATCAATGCATTGACCAAATAAATGGATGGATGTGCCATAACTTTCTCCAGCTGAATAGAAACAAAACTGAAGTGATTATTTTTGGACCCAAGGAGGAACGATCAAGAGTCAGCACACAGCTTCAATTAATACAGCTAGAAACTACTGATCAGGTTCGTAACCTAGGTGTAGTAATGGACTCAGACCTGAACCTCCAGGGTCACATAAAGGCAATAACAAGGTCAGCGTTCTATCACCTGAAGAACATCTCTAGGATTAAAGGACTGATTTTGCAACACGACCTAGAAAAACTCATCCATGCGTTTATCTTTAGTCGGATTGATTACTGCAACAGCATCTTCACAGCTCTGCCTAAAAAGTCAATCAGACAGCTGCAGCTGATCCAGAACGCTGCCGCTCGCGTCCTCACTAGAACCAGGAAAATAGAGCACATCACCCCAGTTCTAAAGTCCTTACACTGGCTCCCTGTAGCTCAGAGAATAGACTTTAAAATACTTTTACTAGTTTATAAATCATTACATGGCTTAGCAGCAAAATATGTTGAAGACCTGTTGTCATGGTACCAACCACCAAGACCACTCAGGTCCTCCAACTCTAGCCTACTAAACATACCTAGACTCAGAACTAAACATGGAGAAGCAGCTTTCAGTTTCTATGCTCCCCTTATCTGGAACGGACTTCCTGACGAGTGTAGAGCTGCTGAAACTCTGAACTGCTTTAAATCGAGACTAAAAACCCATCTGTTTAGAATTGCCTTTGAGTAAATGCTTGATGTTATATGTATGAAATGTGTTCATGCTCTCTTGCTTTTTTTTATTTTTTCTATTGTGTATCATGTGTAATGTGTGTTTCTTTTATGTGTTTCTTTTAAATCACCAAATCATGTAAAGCACCTTGAATTACCCTGCTGTTGAAAGTGTGCTATACAAATAAAATTGCCTTGCCTTGCCTTGCCTTGCCTTGCCTTGC